>JAKSZT010038955.1:876618-934307 GCA_026826555.1 Tolypeutes matacus | reverse complement strand
ATTTGCCGTGTTTCCTGACAACAGCACTGGAGTTGTATTCACTTTTTAAAGCAATAGGTGATTCTCAAGGCAGAAAAAACACAGCACTTTGAAACAAGCAAACCAACCTGGAACATTATATGTATATATTTTGTCACAATGTAGCCTTTTGGAACAAGTTATATGTTTGTAGGTATAATTTCCCTATTTTTAATAAAAAATCCAAACAATTTTTAAAATTACAGATGTCATAGAAAAAGTGTTTGCTATATAATCTGATTTTTTCTTCTCTGATTTGAACACATTTAAACTAAAAACATTTATCTTATATCACAATTTACATAAAGAAAAATAAATACAAGTAGCAATATTTCAGCTCTTTATTTCCTTCTCTGATTTTATAAGGCAAATGTCCTATGCCTATTTGCCCACAGGTGAGCTCCAGGAGGTGGAAGATTCTGGAGGGGAAGGCAGGGATCTGGGCAGAGATAGGCAGCCATCTTCATGTGGCAGAACCTGAGGACCAACATTAGCTGACATTGGTGAGAAAGCATCTCTGTTGGTGCACTGTTTTGGACATTTCAGAACCTCAGAACTGTAGGTTTTTATGCCAAATAAACCTCTATTATGATTTATTTGGTTTAACTAAATGTGTCAGGAAGAATTCCTGAGTATTCTATGCATGAGCCTGGCACAGACTGCAAGACAAGGGTGATATCATTGAAGTTACAGGACAGGAAGGATAGATGGGGAGAGTGTGATGGTAAGGAGGGGTTACTTGCAGGCCCCATGTTTCCTTTCCTAGGAACACCCCACATCACCTCTTTCACTCTGATTGATATATATTCAGTAACTTGATGAAAGTCCATGCAAGAGGCTTTAAGAATCTGCTTCTGAAACGGATCCTTCCAGAATTAGCACTGGGATACCCAAACTGATGGTCCTTCCTCTCTTTCCTGACTCTAAACTCCTATTCTCCCCTCCCACTGGCCCCCATCCCAGTGCCTCCATGGCTACTGCCACCACCCTCTCCATCAACACACCTTCTACTTTGGCACCAGGGAGACATGACTATTTTATTGACATCATATCCCTTGTCTGCTCATCAGTACCTCAGCCCCTCAACCTTCAATTCCCTTTCCCCTTTTCATGTCCCACCACCTTGAATTCCACCCAGGGTCATCTCACCCATTTCCTCATATCCAGAAATTCCATTCTCAGAGCCTACCTAACACATTAGAACACAATTTACAAATTGGCTTTATGACTCAAGTTGTTCCTCTGTGTCCTCCCCATCTGCTTGTGGGAAACCTATGCCTGATTCAAGAGGGTCAGCTCATCCAACTTCATAGCCTCTAAGCCCTTCCTGTCTTACACAGTGATACTCACATGCAAAAGGATGGGGTTGACATATTTAAACTACTCCATTCCTTCCCTTCACTGAACCAAATAGGTTAGTCTCATTTATTGTGAATATTTTTTATTGTTTGTGTAAGTATTAATTCTAAGTGGTGACAACAATAAAATAAATTATGTTTTACCAAAGAGTAATATCACTGATCTATAATGACCAAATAATCTGAATGTTTTGGAATTTCTGGTTGGTATTGACCTATTGCTCTTCTGACCACATTTTATATGTATACATAGAGAGATAGAGATAGAGAATGAGATCCTGGGTCCAGTATCCCTGCATATGCAGGTATGCAGACTAAGTGAGTTCCTCTCTCAGGAAAGTGCTGAAATCACATAAACTGCAGCACAAGGTGCTTCATCAAACATCATATGTATTCCATGGCATGGTGAAAAGTTGAGTGCCTTCCCAAGGAAATCTCATGAAGCTGATGCCCTACAACAGAAACACCTAAAATCTGAGGACTCCATAGTTATAAGGAGAGAAGGAAAAGGCAAGGAGGGAGGAAGCCTGAGATGAGAACCAGGTCTGCCCTTCAGGGGCTCAGGTGGGGCTGGGCTGAGTGGGATCAGGACCAAGAAACATAAGCTCTTCCCAAGAGCAGGAACAGGGGAAGCAAGGAAGGTTCTTCCTGCTAGGGCCCTGGGTTTCCTCTCTCAACTCACCTCCCCAGCTTCAAGTTTCTGACTCCTTTCTTGATTCTGAAAATCACATATTTTTAGAGAAAATGCTGATCAAATGTGGGCAGAACCTAGATTTTCACTGAGGAAGATGGGCCACATGAGTGAGAAAGGCCAAGTTCCTTCAGAAGCTGCTTCCTCCCAATGTTCATGGGAAACAGCATTCCTCCTTGACTTCTTTTATGCTGTTGGTTAACTCTAGGTAGAGATTGTGGTAGACCTGCTTGGTTTGGGTATAACCTGTCAACCCCAGTTCTCACAGCAGTGGTTATGCTTAGGGCAGCTAGGAGAGGTATGAAGAAAACCTAGACATAAACTCACAAAGACAGTATAAGCAACAACAAGATGAGCATATGGCAAACAAAATAAAGACAGTACTTAAGAGAGTCATTCCTTTATCTTATAGCCACATTCATTAAATACTTATAAAATGAATTAAGTTTACCAAGATTTTTAACATGTTCAATACCCTTCTGCATGTGATCTAGAATAGAAGAGATATTATGATATTCATCAGGTATATAGGTAGAGTACTTAATACTAATCAATGCACTAATCAATGCATAAGTCCCTCTTTGAACTGCAGTTAATAGACCGAAGCTCCATGTCTGCAATGCCATACACATTATCTGTCAATGGGAGCAGGCCATAATCCCAATTGTGTTTGTTTGTGTTCTACTCACAGTGCTCTGGTAATTGTTGTTCCCCTTGGTATGTCTTTCACACAGTCAGCATACTGCAGCACAGTTGATCCTAGAGAGAGACTAGGAAGGTAAGTGTCCAGTCTTTCACCCACATGGTGCATAGCGCCCTTCAGCACCATGAAACAGAGCTAGTCTGGAGGCAACGTCCATTGTACATCTGGCCATATCAATCCCTCACCAGCTGCTGCAGGAGTCTGAAACTGCAACATACTTTCCATCCACTTCAGGAGCATAACCAGAGATGTGGTAGATGCCTTTATTTTTAGAGGTCAGAGACCAACTTAGCCAATATCTCAAAGTGAGAGGCAATGTGCAAGGTATTTCATCTAGGTGTGAATGCACAAGAGAGTTTAAAAAGACTTCAATATTGCCAATCTTTACATACTTTCTAAACACTTCCAATGCAGCATAAAACATTTTAAATGATATTAGTTTTGCCATGATTATGTAAGTTAACAGGAATTTTACTTCTGCAGTACAGGAGAAACTAATTTTTCCTTTATTTTATGAAAACCAAAGGTTCCCAACTCAATCAAGGTTATCTTTCCTTATCACCATTTAAATATGCAGATTGAGGTGGCCTCTGACAGGTTTCCATGCTATGGAGTTACTTTTTGTTATTAATATCAATTTACATTTCTAATTATTAATGGCTTCCAGGAATTAGTCATTTAAATGTTTCAGTTTAGAAGCTGTTTTTAAATACTCCTTATAATTAACCATAACCAAAAATAATGGATATTTTACCTTGAAACAAATTTACTAAATTACAATTAGAACCTATGAAGTTTACTTGATTCATTGATGAGAGGGTAGATCTACATTTCCTTCTTTTAACTTAATTTCATAAAACATGAACTTACAATTTTCATCTTAAAGATTTAAAAAATATAATGTTTATTTAATCAGTATTCTTAAAAAGTATGAGGTTACACTTAAGCTAAATAAAATTTAAACAATTATACTTTATGTAAGGAATATTCTTTTTCCTTCCTTTACAGGATGTTTAAAAGATCTTTTCTTTAATAAAATTCTAAAACTGTGAATAATCTTAAGAGCATACTGACTGTTATGTTCTGTAACCTAGAGGCAGACACAAATAGAGTTAGACACAAACACACAACTCGTTTGTGGCATCTCTCTTTAACAAAAGGCAATAGCTGCATCTTGCATGGCTGTTTCATGCCCTTGACCTCCCCAGCTCTGTACGGTGACTAGTCCCAGAATCTTCCATAAAAGTTGGCTGAATTTATGAATGACAGAGAATGGCATGGCAGATGAGCATTGGGCAAAAGCTGGGCTTCTAGTCTGGCTGTGCCTGAGTTTCATAGGCAACTGTGAGCAGATTCTTCACATGTGGGCCTAAACAGAGCTCACTGGTAAAACCATTAATCTAAATCAATTTATGGGATAATGAAAATTATGGAAATTAAGCTAAGCTCTTGTTCTGTACTTTCTAAATGGGTGGGCACAAGGCTTTGATTGCCCAAGCAAATGAAGTACCTGAAAAAAGGACATCAAATTCTTGGGTTTTCTGAGGAATGAGAGACTATATTAGAGGTGTGATCTGAGCAGGGGAGTAGAACCAAGGAAACAGGTTAGGCGCAGGCATGGGAATGATGGGTGAAGTCCCTACTGCCCATCACTCACTCTGTCATAACAAATCAATGTAATATAATGAAACTCTTTCCATGACAGACAGTTGGTCCAAAGGGTCACCCCATTTGGCTTGAGGACAGGGATGTGGGGTATCGTCTACATCATAAGACCCATGGGCAAGAGGCTGAGAATGGGGAAGTGACAACCTCCTATAACTCCTAAGGCCCTGTTTGTCTAGTTTGGCCTGTCCATTAACCAGTGAGATGTCAGTGTTCATGCTGAGCTTCTGCTGGAAATTATCTCTCATCCATGGCATTATGGGAATCTGCATGTGCAGATTGATGTGTTGCCACACATCAAATACCTCCAAAAAGCCCAATAAACAGTGAGTATCTTCCTTAAATGGAATCTAGGTGTAACGGACAAGGTGAGCATCTTTGTCTAAGGACCCAAAGAGGCATATTCATAAAGCTGAGGACTCTAAAATCCATTCCTTCTGGGAAATGGGGCATAATTTGGAAATAGGCTTTTGTGCTAATTCTAAAGTGCATTGTTGAGGCTATCCCCAATGGAAAGTAGAAAGTACATGTGTGACTTTTGTACATGAGAGTGAAAGTATGCATAGGAATGAGGACCCATCATGATAATCAGAAAAGGAACCCTTGACCTGATAGTGTTCAATCAACATTTAGGCCCTTGGGGGTCAGTGGAGGCCTCTCCTCCTTCCTTCCAAAGCCTGAGAACTCCAGAGAAACTGCCATTCCAAGAGCCCTGAAAGCAGCTCCACCCAGAACTCTCACACCTCTACTATGAACTCGTGTACCAAATAAAATGCCATCACAAGCTAAGACAGCTCCTCTACAGGTATCCCACACCTGCAGAGGGGGAGACTCTTTCTCTTCCCAGCTCTTCCAGAAGCTCACAATGAAGGTGAGTGATGATGGCCATCAGTCTATCTCCATAGCCCCCAGAGGAAATGCCAGAAAGAAAAGGCTTCAAATGAAACCTCAGGGATGAAAGAAATTCAAAGAGTTCTTCATTAAAATCAGACAGTTCTGTACCCCATAAGCTGAAGATTCCTCTGTTGCCACACAGGGGAGGGGACTGTCTGGTGCTGCCACCACCTCTCAGTTAAGTTATCAAGTCACTGCTGAGGATCTAGACTGGGAAAAGAAAGCAGGGCTCTGGAGCTGCAACAGGGCATTGGGGATGGAGGGAGACTCAGGCCATCTCAGAATACAACACCATGCAGCCTTTCTGTTCTTTCACTCTCCTTATCAATAACCCTCTATCTATTAAATAAACACCTGAAATCACACCAATACATCCAATTCCAGCTCACTTCCACAGAGTTCATTGTAATCCCTGCTTCTGCATATTTGTAACTTTTTTTCCAGAATACACAGGAAGCACATGGGTCAACTAGATCACAAAAGCTATTGTGGGGAAGCGGCTGTGGCTCAGTCAGTGGGGCTCCCGTTTGCCATATGGGAGGCCTCGGGTTCGGTTCCCGGGGCCTCCTGGTGGGGGCGGGCCCGCCCGCACGGCGTGGTTGGCTGACCCAGCAAGCGCGGGCAGCAAGGGGGGGATAAATGGGTGAGTAAAATAAAATCTTTGGAAAAAAAAAAAAAAAAGCTATTGTGAGATTAGTGGATGGGACAAGTCATCTTTCTGTCACCTTTTACATAACGTGTCCTTTTTGTTTTCCCTTTTGTTTAGCAATGCTCTCATTGTCTTCTTTCTCTTGCAAAATCCAATCGAGAATATCACATTGCATTTACTTATCATGTCTCCTTAGAGTCTTACAATCTATACACTTCCTCAGTTTTTTGTTTTCTTTCATGCTTTGAAAATTTTGCAGTATTTTATAGAGAGTCAATTTGTGTTTTCCTAATGTTTTCTCATGATCAGATTGAAATTTTGTTTCATGAACAAAAAGAATACCACAGAAGTGTATTGCACCCTTCTCAGTATATCATATCAGATGTATGTGATGTTTATGTGTCTTATTTTACTAGTGATACTTCTTGGTCAGAGGGATGATTTGGTGTCTACCATGTTTTGCTATTACATAATTGCTTCTTTACCTTTATAATTGATGAATACATTAGGGGATATATTGAGACTAGATGACTATGTTGATTCACATCAAATTTTCATCCACAAATTTCAGTATTGCATGATTTTTGCCTGACACAATTATTACTGTGGTTTTTGCTTAAATTTTATTTACTCTTTCCCTCATTCTTTCTGCATTTATAAAGTTGAAATTTTTCCCTTCTTCCATGTTAATTTATTTATTCATTACTTATTTATCTCACAGTGGATACATGGATATTTAATTTATTCTATATCTTTAATTCAATATTATCATTATTGATTTTCTTACTCAAATTCTTTCATCCTTGGATATTAGGAACTCTTTAAGATGGCTCCTGTGTCCTTTCAACATGCACCTGAAACATTTATTGAGCACTTCCTTGCTCTCTGTATCACAAAATGTACCATAGTCATCTTGTATTTTCTCTAAGACCCAGAAACAACCACTTCCTGAATGAATCCTGGCTACTTTTACTAATAAATGGTGTTTATAAACCAAGGTCTAGACACTATTATACTGTCATTATTCTAGATGCACCTGGCATGCAGAACTAGGAAATATGTGTATATATATTAACCTACATATACTCACACATGTATATTATTTATCTTTCTGTACATATATTAAAAAACCAAAACTAATCATCCCTGCTTCCTTATTTGTAATTTCATTTTCTAAACAGTGGACAATCTGGTTCTCCCTATCTACAATGCATTGTTCAGTCTTTGTATCCCATAAAGTAGCTTCAATAAATGCTATTTCATTTATAACCCTGTGAGATATGCTTACTAGCTACATCTAGAGTTGTTTTTTTTTTTTTTAATTTTTAATCTGGTTGCATCCTCATTTTTTTGGTGCATTGCATTGCTGTGTGTGGGGGTCTTGTGCCTCTTTGTGCAGGTCTGGGACACCTTTTTTCTTTTTTTTTACTAGAAGGTCCTGGGGATTAATCTCACATCCTCCATATGGTAGAAGGGAGCTCAATTGCTTGAGCCATAGCCTCATATGTTAAGGACACAATGCTCCTTTAGAGGATTTAGAACTCCTAGGAAAAAAATGTAGGGAAGCATCTTCAGACATTGCATTAGACAATGGTTCTTTCACTCACCCCTCATTAAGAGGGGGGGACTATCCCCTCCCCAATAACCAGGGCTTATGCCAGTGACTGATTTTCACTAATAGATTGCTTTGGAAGCAAGGCTGTGTAACAAATATGGATATGTTTCAAAAGACATGAACCACTACTTCTTCATGTCTGTCACTCAATTGGGGAGCCCTCAGTCACCAGGTAAGATTCTGAATGCCCTGAGACTGCCCTGTACAAGGAAGCACTGGTCAATGGGGAGGAGGTGTGTATGTTCTCCAGGTAAAGGCAGCTGCAACTCAGAGACATGTGAATGCATCAACCCGGGTGATTCCAACCCCTGGCTTTTGAGCCACCCCCATCCAGGGAGCTTCTTCTGCAGAAGGCCCAGACATCAAAAAGCTGAAATGGCCTCCCCACTAAGTCCTGCTGAATTTCTAATCCCAGGAAACATGAGCAAAGGAAAATTATTGTTTTATGCCACTAGCTTTTTAAGGTTTTCTGTTTGTTGCCTAGTATTAACAGTAAGAATAATTTACTGCAGTGAAGTGAATGGATACAAAGAAAGTGTACTGAAATCTGAGTTTCTTTCCTTCCTTTTTCTGCAACCTTCCAGATATGATGGTCATAATAGTTGTTCTATTTTTTGCATATCCATCCAGATTTCTTAATTCAAAATTTGTAAAGCACTGACACTGTGCCAGACATATTTCAAGGACTTTACCTATATTTGCTGATTTATTCTTGATTTACTGTGGTCACACAGGTGGCAGGATGATGGAGAGTTCTGCACTTCATCTGACTCTTTTCCAAAAAGGAGAAGTCTGAACTCAATTCAAAACTGCCCTTTTTTTTTCAAAATTAACAAACTTTATTGCTCCAAAGGGCTTTATCATGAAAGTTAAACAACAAGGTACACAATGGAAGAAAATATCCAATAAAGGATTATTATTCAATATACATAAAGAAGACCTTCAACTTAACAACATGATTAAAGAATGGGCAACAGACTAGAACAGACATCTCTTCATAGAAGATATACAGATGGAGATATAGCACATGAAAAGAGACTCAACATCAATAACCATCAGGAAAAGTCAAATCCAAGCCACAATAAGATGAAAGATATATGAAATTGTCCAAATATCAAGGGGTGGGGCATGGTCATAGTGGGTGGACAATCACTCAATAAATGAGGGAATACTGAATTCCCAGCCTGGAAAGCTCTGCCAGTAAACTGCCTTTTGAATGCTATTCCTCTAATAGGATGGTTACATTTTCCCCCCATATTTTCTAATTGTTTTCATTTTCTTTTCTATTTGCATATTCATGTGTGGAATTGATTTCTAGTTTTGTATTTATCAAGTCCTAATTTTTTAAAAAATTTTATGTGCAGCTGCAGGCCTTTAATATTCTGTTTTGCATAATATAATATTACCAGTTCTCTTCTGCACTAACTCAACCACCTCCCTCAGTTGAGTAATCAATGGAGAAAATATGGTACCATCTACCTTAATGCAGTTTTTAGGCCTTGTCAATGACCTATTAGATTTATACATTCAGGAAATTTGGGATAATTAAGCAGTGATGATCATATGGACTGTAACATTTTATACATGAAGAGGACCAAATTTGTTTTAAAATGGAGCTCTGCCATCTTCATTCTAAAAGTTTCATTTATTTCCATGTATTTAGGTTCAGATCATTTGCCATCCTATAGTTATTTCTCATAATCAGATAAAAACTTGAGAGACTGGGTGTCAATTTATAAAGCAGAACCCACAGACAGTAAATCATACATTTACCTCAATTACATATTTTCATCCAACACACTCACTGTATTAGTCAGCCAAAGCTGCTGCAATATACAAGAGATTGGTTGGTCTTTATAAAGGATATTTTTTGGGGTAGAAGTCCTCAGCTACCAGGCCAGAAAGTGTAAAGTTTCTTCTCTCACCAAAGTCCATTGGTATGTGTTGGAGCAAGACAGCTGCTGATGTTTTCCAGGGTTCAGACTTCTTGGGTTCCTCTCTTCCTGGGGCTGTGTTTCTCTCTGGGATTAACTCCTCTGTTTTCTCCACAAAGTCTGCTGTAGACTCTCAGGTGAAGGGCTTGCTTCTCTTCTCCTGGGGCCTTCTCTCCAACATCAAATCTCCAACATCAAAACTGCTACTCAAAACTGATGCTACTCTGTTCTTGGTGGTGCCTTTTATATTTTCTTCCCCCACCCACCAAGAGGTGGGGCTCAACACCCTACTGATGTGGCCCAGTCAATGCACTAATCATAAATTAATCAGACCCAGATTAACAGATCAGTTTGCAAGCATGATCCAATTATATTTTTGGAATTCATAACTACACCAATTTGCCCAACAGATACACTCCAACCTCTGAATTCCAAAAATACATTACAATATTCAGAAAACATTAAATCAGTAACAATTCAAGTACAATATCATATCATAGGCAGTTTAAAGAAATACAGTTTGTCTTCAGGTAAAATCCCATCTGCTGTAGACCTCTGAAACTTACAAAATCATTTAACTGCTTCCAATACACAAATGGAGAGACAAGGATAAACATTTTCAATATCATATGGAGAAATTGGGATGTTAAACATGAGTCATGGATCCTTTACAATACAGTAAACCTGCAGGGCATCCTCCATTCGATTTCAAAGTCTGAGAGACATTCTAAAATGATGGTTTCTTCTCCTTGGGGCCACATGGGAACCCATCTTTCCACAGGCTTGCCCAGAAGCCATTTTCTTGGTTCCACCCTCATCAATCATTTGGGTTTTGACCAATCTCCAGACCTCACCCTCCAAGACTGTTGGGGTGATTGCCACACCTTACCCAATCTTTGGGTTAGAGTCTTAGTCCACCTAGTACAGTGAGGTGAAGACAACATTCCCCCCTAACCTTTGGCATAGAGGTTCAAACTCTCAAAGCAACGGGTTGACCAATTGGCCTTCTCTAATCCATGGGGGACAGGAGCACCCCTCTCAGACCTATGGGTGCTGACTTTAACTGCCCTAATCTTTGTGGAATGTGTTCCACCATCCCTGTACCCTGAGACAGCAAAACTCTTACTGAACATTGGGTGGGGATATCTACCCTATTCAACTGCTGGGGAAAACTCACCCTCTCTGCACCATGGAGCATCAAACTTTCTCAGAACATCAGGGAGGAACATCCACACTCTTCAACTGCAGGGGCAAACTCACCCTCTCTGTACACATGGGTGGGGCTCCTCTCTTGGCCCAAGGAGATGTCTTAAGTCCAGATCTCTGCTTCCATGGTTTTATTTTTAAAGCTGATTCTCCTTCAATCTCTCCTTTCCATGTCCACTTTTGTCCAAGCTGATGGTGGTTTTGTTCATATAGCTCTCTCAAAAACTTTGTTGGTTTAGTATGCAGGAAGCAGGGGTCCAAGCCATCAGACAGTAAGACTTTCCTGGGGCCTTCTCTCCAACATACCCAGATTAACAGATAACAATTATATTTTTGGAACATATAATTACATCAAATTTGCCAACGGCTACACTCACCCACCATAGGAATGCACTAGTGAAAAATATAGTGATTTATTTTTTCTTAATTACTTAGTGAATAGCCACTCTTTAACATGTACAGTGTTAAAGGCATTGCTCAGTGAATCCTAGAGACTGAGAGAAAACTAAGAGCAGACTTAGTTGCATAAAGAGAAAATGTTGGTCATATACAGAGATGGTGAGAGGATATATAATCTGATAGTTATGTTCTTACAAACAGAAATCTTACCTTTTAAAGCTAAATTTATATTGATGCTCTTTATCTAATCCAGAACAAATTTTAAATTATTTCTTCTAGAAATGTTTAGTGAGTCAGGACTGACAGAAATGGATAGCTAGAGGATGGCATTTCAAATAAAAATGAAACTTCTCTTCTCAATATGTCAGCTTTGTTCTGCTTCAGCAGGTACTCTCAATATGAACTAGGGGCCACGTTTGGGTAGGAGAGTTTGGAGATTGAGTTTAATAGTTTGGTCAATGATTCAGTCAATCATGTCTGTGTAATAAAGCTTCAATAAAACCTTTGTTTAGTGAATCTGGGATAAGCTTCCCTAGTTGACAATACTCTCTGAATATAGTCATACTTGGATGCTGGGAAGGTAATGCATCTCAATGGATAATGAAAGCTTTATGTGTTTCTTGATTTGACTGGTTCTACTTTGTATATTTTTGCTATAATAAACTGTACTCCTTAGTATAGCACTTTCCTGAGTTCAGTGAGTCATTCTGGCAAATTTTAAGCCATGGGGACCCCTGAGCTTGTCACATGTGCCTGAAGTCAGGGCAGTCTTTCTTTGTAGCTGGACTGACTCTGTAGTTGAAACCAAATTCCTGGCATCTTGGCTTAAGTACCTCCTCCAGGGCATTGATTTTCTCCCCTGAAAACCTTGGTGTAGGATGATTTGGAAAGGGAGTTCAGAGATCCAGTACAAGATCTAGAGGTCTCAAGTTTCCAGTGTCCCTGTCCCCAGGGAACCAACTACATTTCTTACCCTGTATCCTTCACTCATGAGTGTTATGACAACACAAGGCTGAGGTGAAGATTCCAGGAGAGGACAGTAGAAAAGTCTCCATGATCTGTAAAGCATCACAACTATGTAAACCCTGAAAATCATCTTCCATCCTCACCTGTCCTAGAGCCACCAAGATATCTTTTCTGGATGCAACCACAGTGTTTCTGGCTTATTCTTCCTTTTATAACTGAACTCTTCATAGAGTGATTTGGATGTGCCAGTCATTTTGCTAAGGCTCTACCCCCTGTATTTACTCATTTTTAGTCCCATAACAGAATTAAATAGGCCCTTTTAAAACATCCATATGACAGTGCAGAGCACTGATAAGAGAGGGGTCACACAATTTTCCCAGGTTCATGTGTTCTTTAAGTGGGATCTGAACAAGTCTATCAGGCACCAGCACCACAAGCTATTGGTCTCTGTGCTGTGCTGCCTTCTAGACAGCTAATGTAAAAGGGGGGTCAAAAGTTTCAACTGAGAATAAATTAGTAATAATTTTCCTATGGTCTTCTGCCAATGAGATGTCAACAACTCTTTCTATTATGAATGCTTTTCCAAGGTCATAGCCACAAGTATAAAAACAGGAAATTTGTTCCTTGGTCAAGAAAATCTACTGCTTGCCACACACAATCGGGATAGCAGCATCAAAATCACTCTGTCCAGAGAACAGGGAGCACTGTCAGATATCCCCAAGTAACTATCCCATGGAAGGAAACATGGAAATGCAATCATTATGCTGATTCAAGAAGAAGGACTACAGTTCATTTAGTGCCCTGTACTTAGGAAACACCTTTAAAATGGCTAAACCATATTCTTTTTTTCATATTTGAATATTTTAGTCTAAAATGTCAATCAGTATTGCTACAACCAGATTATTAGAGATGTGGTTCACAATTGCAACTCAACTTTAGTTCACATTTAATGTTAGGCCCACATTTCAAGATAAATGTTGGACATTAGTAGATTGCTGAATATGAGGTGAAATAGGTCAGTCCAGAACCAGGGCTACCAGATTTTTAAAAAATAGACTTTATAGTTTAGAATAGCTTTAGAGTCAAATAAAAATTGAGCATCTAGTACAATAAGGTCCCACAATTTCTGCTACCACCCAAACCCTTCCTCACCAGCTCAGTTTCCCTTGTTAACTTCTTGCCTTATTGAAGTACATTTGTACAATTAATGAGCCAACATTACACATTCTTATTAAGGTTCAGCCTTTGTGCTGTACCCTTTATGGTTGTTGAAAAATGCATAGTGTCATGTACCCACCATGACTGTTTGTCATTGGTGGAATTATGTCCCCAAAAATGAAGTGTTGAAGTCCTATATCTCAGAAACTGTCAGTGTGACTTTATTTAGAAAAACAGTATTTGCAGATGTAATCAAGATGAAGTCATAGTGAATTAACATAGTTCTAATCCAAAACAACTAATGAATGCCCTTATAGGAAGAGTCAGGTGCAGACTAAAAGAGAAGGCTGAGTGAAGATGGTCACACACAGAAAAGGTGGCCACGTGAAGATGGAGGTAGAGTTTGCAGTTATGCTGACAAAAACCCAAGACACTTGGAGCCCAAAGAAGCTGGAAGTCAAGAAAGGATTCTTCCTCTACAGTCTTCAGAGAGAGCAAGGCACTGCTGACCCCTTAATTTTTGGACTTCTTTTCTTTGTACCTTGGAGAGAAGAAGTTTCTGTATTTTTATGCCACCCAGTTTGTGTCAGTTTATTATTGCAACCCTGAGAACTAATACAGACTCCATTCCTGGGAAATGGGTGGTGCTGTTACAAAAACATGGTGAGATCTCATGTAGACATTCCAGCTAAAACCCAGCTTCAATTCACAGATATGGGTAATGTTAAACTAGATGTTTCCCACTCCTCCTGTCAAGCCACACCCAGCCAGTGAGTCTTTCTGCTGAGGTCACAAACATCAAAAATCCCAAAAGGCCATCTTCACACCACCCAGTCTGAATTTCTAACCATGTGAAACATGAGAAAATGAAAATATTTGATTTATGCCACTATTTTCGAGAATACATTTTCTGGATAATAATAGCAACAAAATTAATACCTTTGCTGAAAGCTGAAAAGGTACCAAAGAAGGTAGGTAGAAATCCAAGTGTGCTTACTTCCTTGTTCTGTATCCCACCAGATTCTGCCTCTGGAAGTAACAACTGTTAAGTTTTTTTTCATAGACTTTCAGAAGTATTAATGGAACATTCATATAACATTCATGCTGCACCACCATTTTTCTAAGGCCTTCACCTATATTCACTCATTTATGTGGCTATCCAGAGGTGGTTGCAAGGAGGAAAGTTCTCTTCATTCCAAGTATTTTCCAAGAATGATAAGTCTGAAGTGAGGCTCATAATTTCCTTTAGAATGCTGCTCCTGTAATGGGATGGTTACATTCTTCTTACCATACTTCCTAATCCTTTTTCCAGTTCTCTTCCAAGTTGACATTCAGAGGTGTGAACCTGTTCTCTATTTTGTTATTATTCTCATCTATATTTTTCTAATTTTTATATCAAGATGGGGACTGTGAAAATTTCCCCATTTATGACAATAGAGAATTACCTGTTCCCTCCTTCACCTGCCCACTCTCCTCATTTGCATAAGCATTGGAGAAAAGATGCCATCATTTCTATTAAGCAGTACTTATACCTCATCACAACCTATTTATTAGTTAAAGAAATCCGGGTTGAATTAGCAGTGATGGACATTTTTTCTTTTGCTTTTCATAACAGGAAAGGCACTGTATTAGTTTTCTAGGGCTACCAGAAAAGTACCAAAATCTTGGCCTCTTAAAACAACAGAAATTTACTCTTTCACACTTCTGGAGACTACATGTCTGAAATGAATGTGTCACAGGGCCATGGTCTCTGCAAAGTCTCCAGGAGAGGAATCTTTCTTTGCCTTTTCCTAGATTCTGGTGGTACCTGGCAACCTTTGGTATTTCACCACTTAGACATGCATAACTCCAGTTTCAACCTCCATCTTCACAGAGCCTTCTCCCCTGTGTGTGTGTCTATGTCTTTGTCCCTTTTCCTTTTTATAAGAACAAAAATCATATTGGATTAGGAGCCTGTGTATGGGATTAAATGTCCATCTCACTCTAAATGTATTACTCTTAGGAAATATTTCTTGTTTTAGGACAATTCTAATTTTATTTTCTTTCCCCAATTCAGTTACCACAAACTTTATTGTGAATATTCTTGTTTCTACTGGAATTTTTCTCTTCTGTTTCTTTTTTGCTTCTTTAAGTTTAATTCAAGAGAATTAGAACTTTGATCAATAGTTATTGTATTACTCTTTTCTTTGGAGTTTTTCCATTTACTTCTAGGGCCTTTTGATAAATACCCATTAATAAATATTTAAATTCCTCTTTCAAGCACCCTATAACCTGTTTTTCAGGAGTAACCTTAATGAAATATAAATTTTGAAACATCTCCTCCACCCCAAACCTCTCCCCCCCCCCACCCAGACATTAGGAGTATTCATTTTCCATTTTGGATGTTGGCAACATTGGAAGTCTTAATCAGTTCTCATTTTTCATCCAGAGCTCTTTTGAAAAGCTAAGCTATGGTATTTCCATGACTTGAAATTTATCACTTTGAGACACTTAAAAAAATTTATAATCAAGAAAATTTGTGTGGGATGTGGTGGGAGGTGTGGGAGGTGGGAAACGTGGGAATCCCAGTGGGTTCCATGTAATATTTTGGGTAATCTAAGCACCTCTTAAAATATATTTATATATATATAAATAACATTTTTGTAAGCAAATGCACATATATGCATATATATTTATATATCATTTTACAAATAGTGGTATGTATTGTGGAAATTTTGATTTTTACCCACAATAAAAAATAAATAAATAAATAAAAATAAATAAAATAGCAAGATAAAAAGTAAAAGAAAGTTTAGATTACATAAATGTCACATCAAGAATATAGGGGATTCCCATATACCCCACACCCTCCCCCTGCCACACTTTCCCACATTAACAACATCCCTCATTAGTGTGGTACATTTTGTTACAAATGATGAACACATATTGGAGCATAGGCACTAAGTGAGGATTACAGTTCATATTATAGTTTAAATTCGTTCCTGTACAAGATATATATGACCTGTATCTGACATTGCAACATCATTGAAAACAATTCCAATGTCCTTAAAATGCCCCCATATCACACCTATTTTTCCTTCTTCCTCCCCTCAGAACCTCTGATGGCCACTGCCTCTGCATCAAAGGTAAAATTTCTTCCTTTACTAGAATCACATTAAGTCTATAGTAAAATAACAGCAAGTCTACTCTAGTCCATCATTCATTCCCCCATTCTGATGATTCTGGGATGGTGATGCCCACTCTTTCTAATTGAGAGGGGGCTAGATCCCATAGGGCAGATGGATGGGACAATCTTGTTTGTAGTTGTAAACTTTCTCTGTTCCTTGGAATGGTCATTGTTCATCATCTTCTTGTTAGTTGTCCTTGGTGAGTATAATGAACTGGACAGTAGGTGTTGTAACTCTGTGGAGATTCAGGGCCCAACTGGCACATGGAAAGCCCAAAAGTTTAAGTCTCTTGGACATAAAACTATTAACTCTAGTACTAACTATAGGTTCAAATAGAATTGGCAGAAGGGCCATGTGTGGGGAAACCACAACTGAGGTCAACTCTGTCACACTGGGAAACATAAATCCCAAAGTAGGGCCCAGTGGCAGGGTGCCAAAATTCTGAGACATTAGCCCAGCCTATAGTGTCTGGAAGTCTCCAGAGCCATCTGGAGCCTTGCTATTTGAGGCAATATTTACTGTGGTTATCAAAGAGATCCTGCTGAGATGTACATAAGTGTAACCTCTGAAATGATCTCCCAACACACTTTGAAGTCTCAACCATATAAACTCATTTAAACCATATAAACATATATAAACTCTTCCACACTCAGGCAGTCACCAACAGGATATTTCAACACCTTTGTCTGATTCATTCAAAACTGGGAAAGGATTCAAGTGAAGTGGTTCTTTATTGGCAAAGTAGCTGTGTTTATGGATAAGGAATTGACCTTGGAGTTTCCACTCCCAGGTGTGAATCCAGCTCTGAGTGTTATTAAGTTGCGAGATCTCAGGCAAGACATTGCACCTTTAAATAAACTTCCTTAGCACTGCACACTTTACATATATTAACTTATTCATAGACATAGGTCATGGTTGATTTACTATCCTACTCCTGAGGTGGAATAACTGAGGTACAGAAATGCATATACAACAATGACAAAAATAGAAGTGAACTTCATCAAAAGGCAAAAGTTTTGTGAATCAAAGAAAGTGAAAAGAACCTACAGAAATAGTTGCAAATCATATTTCAAATAAGGGTTTAATAGCCAGTATAAATAAAGAACACCTACAACTCAGCAACAAAAAGAAAAACAACCCAATAAAAATGGGCAAAGGACTTGGATAGATATCCTTCAGAGGACATACCAATTACCAATAAGCATATGAAAAGATATTCAAAGTCATTATTCACTAGGGAAATGCAAATGAAGATGAGTTACACTAAGACAGCCAATATAAAAAGATAAAAGGAAAATAGCAAGTGTTAGGATGTGAATAAATAGGAACCCTTATACATTGCTGAAAGAAAAATTTACAACCACTGTGGAAACAGCATAGCAGTTCCTCAAAAATTTACTGAATTATCATATGACCTACAA
Source organism: Tolypeutes matacus (assembly GCA_026826555.1). Taxonomy (NCBI): domain Eukaryota; kingdom Metazoa; phylum Chordata; class Mammalia; order Cingulata; family Chlamyphoridae; genus Tolypeutes; species Tolypeutes matacus. Next base: position 916,463 of record JAKSZT010038955.1, on the reverse strand, counting down.
CCCCACTAAAAGGTATATTACAATTGAAAATAGAGACCAAAACAATAACTTGTACACCAATGTCCATGGAAGCATTATTCACAATAGCCAAACAGTTGAAACAACCTGTGTGTGTTCTTTAAATACAATAGAATATTATTCAGTCATAAAAAGTAATGAAGTTCTGATCCATGCTACTACATGAATGAACCTTGAAAACATTATGCTAAATGAAATAAGATAGACTGAAAAGGACAAATATTGTATGATTCCACTTATATTTCTAGAATAAGCAAATTCGGAAAGACTTCTAAGCAGATTTGAAGTTATCTGGTCAGGGGGAATGGAGTGCTATATATGGACTTTGTGTATGGGTGATGAAAAAGTTTTAGTAATGGCTGGTAGTGGTGGTAACACAATATGGTAAATGTAATTAATCCCACTGAATTGTACTTAAAAATTGTTGAAATGGCAAATCTTATCTTATTTAAATTTTACCTCAATAATTTTTTGGCAGAAATGGTGTTGGACGATATCAAAAGTTACTGGCAATTTAGCTGGCCTTCAAAATTGGTGGGAGGAGAAAAAGGAATATGTCATTGACTCTTAGTGTAACACAGCACCACAGTACCATTTGCTGACTATTTTACATTAATATGAATTGTCTTTAACTACAAAACCAAGAAGTCTATTTCTTATTTCATTCCTGCTCCTTTCCTTGGTCTCTTTCTTCCATGAAGAAAGGTTCAGTAGCACCTCAGTACATGCTTATTAACCAACAACTTCCACACAAACTAGCCCTATCCCTGTCCAGGTCAAGTAAATTTCCCTATTTAATGTGTGATCTGCACCCCCAATTTACTAAAAGTTTATGTTCTCCTATCTCCCTTGGAGGACATGTTAGAGGAGCTTCTGGGTGACAGGGAAGTTGAGGAGGCCATATCTAATGCTAAGGTAAAGTCACCTGTTTTTGACTAAGATAGATATGGCCCTTTCTTGGATTCATTCTTTTTCAATTGAGTACAGATATTAAAACATGACCATGTACATTACTACCATCTTTTGGGAGGAGAAATGTTGGAGAGGGGCCTCCTAATAACAGACACCTGACACAAGAGGCAGCCTCAGCTTATTAACTGTACAGTAGGGAGCCTTTTCCATAGAAGCAATTTTTCCTCCTTGGATTAAGACTTTTGTAATTACCACCAAATGAACAAGAAAAGATCACATAGGTAACTCCACACTTATTCTTGTGGGCTTTGACTTTACTACTATTTCCTACCTGGTTTTCTGAAATCACCAAGATCTGAGCAAAAACTACATAGCATGAAATCTCATAGTATTTTCTTTTATGTAATTGCAGGTAGCCTGAAGAACAAGCAAAAGCAGTACATATTATGGAATCACTCAGTTTCCAGGGAAAAAAATAGATGATTTCAAATCCAGGGCATTCTGTTGGATTTAGTCTGGAAAGCCATTCCTGGTCCCTGATTCCTGGTGGGAATGAGGATTTGGGATGTGGTTAAAGAAACTGATTTTCCAGGTAAAGAGCTATGACCAAGTTCTACTGTCCATGTAGGTCTGTTCCAAGTGGTATGGGTTCCTTTCCTTGTTGTTTTGGGGTATCCACATGTGGTGTGATTATGAATGTGTGTGTGAGTGTGTATTTCCCAGGTGATATTTCCAATCTACACAGGACAACTACCAGGGTCAGCTGCCAGGGTCAAGGTGAACATGATGGTGGAGCTTCCTAATGACTGAAAAGATGAGTTGGCCCAATCTAATGTTGAAGTGGGATCGCTATTCTTTGTCTATGAATAAATTTCCCTTTTTTTTTTTTTTTTGTGTGTGTTTCTGTAACTTTCCTTCAGGTAAGGACATCCAATCATGTGCATTATATTTGATATATATAATTTCCTAGGAGAAGAAAGATTCAAGTGGGGTCATCTTCAAACAGACCCATGATTCAAAAGGGCATCCACAAAAGGCAGCAGCAGATTATAAACTACATGGAAGGGGCCTTTTCCTCAGTAGCAATTTTTTATCCATTGATTAAGAATTTTGTATTCACAAGGCAAAATGGATTTGAGAGATGTATGTCCAAGGAAAGCATGTGCCTTCCACAGTTATCCCTACACTTGCTTATGGGAATTTTGACTCAATCACTGTTTCCCATCTGTTTTCTAGAGGTGTGAAGAGAACAAAGCACCTGAGAAAACACTACACAGCATGACCCAGTCCTCAGAGTGTTTTCATTTTGGAATTGTGCATAACCCTAGGAGCAAGCAAAAACAGTACATATTCTGGAATCACTCACTTGTTGAGGAAAAATCTGCATAAGAAAATCAGAGTATTCAGGCTGTCTTTCCCTGGAGAATCATTCTAATTCCATCTCCTGGAAGAAATGAGGATTAGGATATGGTTAAAGAAAGTGATTTTCCAGGGAATGATCTACAGTTCTTATAAGAATCAGTGTTCCCAAAAAGTGGCCTGGATTCTGTGCACAGGGACTGGAGAGTGTCTATGGGCAAGTCGGTGAGGTGTGTTTGTGAATGTGGGGGGCAGGGGAAGGGGGTGTTGAGTATATTTCCTGGAGAGGTGCAGTAGGAAGCATATCCTTGAAAACACTTCTAACCTCCACTCTTCACAGAAATCCAAAACTGTGGTATTAGGAATAAAATCTGAATTTGCTCCCATTTGGGAGAGCTTGCTGTCCAGCTGCCCCTCAATACTTTCCAAGGCTGTTCAAGGTTTCTCGAGGACTTGTGTGAAGGGGTTACAGACTGGCTTGTTGCACACAATGGCTGTCACACTTCTGCTGGCTTGGTCTCCTGGAATGAACCAGGCCTACCTCTGGGCTGAGAGCTACCTGCTTCTCTCAGAAACAACAGCTCCAGTGAGACTTGTCTGCCCTGTCCCCCAATCTACTCATGCCCCTCCTTGTGAACTTTTCTCAGGCCACACAGGTGTTTTCTGGCAGTTGGTGACTTGGACATGCATAAATGTCTTCTTCCCTCACTCCCTCAGCTATCAACACTGTTTTAGAACAAGTCTGCTTCCAGAAATTATCCTGTACTATGTTCAAGAGAAGAGACTTGGGAAGTAAAAAGAGATGAAGAGAAAGAAGAGGAAATGCAGAACAGGTCAGAAGAAGAGGGGAAGGGAAACAAGTATATATAGAATCCATCACTTTTCTAGCTTTCCTTTTGGCACTTCAGGAAATTCAGCAAAACTGAGGGGAACACTAGGGTAGCTGCTATTTTATGTGAACATGCAAGTGGAGTGAAGACCTAGCTGGCAAAAACAAGAATAGGAAGTGAAGGATGTCCTGAGAAATTCTACCTAGGGGACAGAAGCCATTCCCTTACAAGCCCCTAGATTGCTCAACCATCCATCCAGTGGTTCCTTACTTTGGAGAAGAAGGCTGTAGGTGCCTGTTGGGTTACCATGTACAGCTTCCTCCCCCATTAATCTCTGTGCCTGCCTGGGTTCCAGAACTTGTAACTGTGTTGTAGATCCTAGTATTGACACCTACAAAGACCATGCATGACCTGAAGGTCTCAGCATGAGCCTTAGAGAAGCTGGTGTTTGGAGACTGAAAGAAGGCATAATATCAAAGAAATGGAGATGCCTTAGTACTTAAAACCTTATATCTGTTCTCTAATCAGCCAATTTAGTGAAAGTTTGGATTTTAGTTTGATAGATTTAGAGTAAGTTTTAGAAATAGGCTTTACTTTTAATGTTAGATGTTATTATATTAAACAATATTTATCTCCTACTAGTTGTTTATCTTAATATTTATCAATAAAATAAAGACATATACAGATAAGCACTGTAAACTAAGTTAGAGCTTCATGAATTGTCATAGTCTGTCTCCATAAAAGCTTCCACCGAGGACAATCCCTCATTCATAGAACCCTCATTTAGTCATAGTTGAACAAATAACTGCAAATTTAATACTTAGCATCTGTCCTCAGGCCAATGTCTTTCTAAACACTTCCTTTACTGATCTCTGCTCACTCTTCTGGAGGGGAACAAGGGAATGATATTACCAACAGTATAATTGTAAAACTTGGACTTCAATGCCTTTTATACTTGCAAGTTTCTTTCCACTAATATATTATCCCATTTTCCTCTGATACAATTCATTGTTTTCAAAAACTTTGATGAGATTCTAAGGTTCTTTCTATTATGCCACTTACTTTTTTCTAAATGCACAAAGGATTTTTCTTTTTCTTTAAAGCCCATCAATTTTACTAGAATACAAGAATATATATTGCCATTAGTCATTCTCAGTCAATGCTCAGTGTGCACATGTATTATGCAACTTCAAAACATTCCTTCTATTTCCAGAAAAAAAAAATGATAATTTTTTTATTTGTTTCACATCTCTGCTTTGTTTTTTTCAGGCACTTCAGTTATTCACATATTGGCCTTTCTACATCTATCATTAACTTTTGAGTTTTTCTGAAATCTTTTACAATCTTTGTTAAATTCCCTTGAATTTTTTTCCCTCTTTTCAACTTCTGTTTCTTATAAGGCATTTTCACTGTGTTCCTTCCAGCTTACATTACATATATGGGGTGATTTTTCCATTTTTTTTCCCATATTCTTTTCTGATTTCTTTCCCTTATCTAATGTCTTTTCATATCTTACTTCATTTTCTTATTGCTTTATACCTTGTTTTTGAAAAAGTACTTCACAAAGTACATTGAAAGGAAGACCTTTCATTTCTTTATCGTGCTGTTACTCTGCATTTATTGCTTTTCTGCTCTACATTATCTTTGTGTGTCAATTAACATAAGTATTTTGTCTACTGGTCATTTTATATGATTTTTTCCCTTGAATTTGTAGGCAGTTATTATTATTCAGAACAGCATTCCCAACCTCAGAGAGCTGTCTCTCCTGTTGTTTCTGTAAAATGTTAAAAAATACAGCAGCCTCTTCTGGGTATTTCCTGGTTCTGTACTTCTCCCACCGTTAAGTATGGGTCTTCATTCTCACTACCACTTTTGCACCTGTCCATTTCTAACTTTCTTATTTTCTATTTCATTTAGTTCTGCTCTAATCTTTGTTATTTCCTTCTTTCTACTTCCTTTGGGGATAGTTTGTTTTTGTTTTTCCACTCCAGGTGTGCAGCTAGGTCTTCAATTTTAGCTCTTTCTTCTTTTTTAATATATGCATTTCTGGCTTTGAACTTCCCTCTCAGGATAGCTTTGGCTGCATCCCACAGGTTTTGATATGTTGTGTTGACATTTTCATTCGTTTCAAGGTAGTTACTGCTTTCTTTTGAGATTTCCTCCTTGACTCACTGTTTGTCTAAGGGTGTGTTGTTTTACTTCCACATCTTTCTGCCTAATCTGGTTCTCTGGTCCTTACTGATTTCCAATTCCATTCCATAGTGGTCAGAGAAATTACTTTGTATGATCTCAATCTTTCTGAATTCATTGAGAGTTGTTCTGTGGCCTAGCATGTGGTCTATCTTGGAGTATGATCCATGTGCACTGAAGAAGAACGTATATCCTGTTGTGTTTGGATGTAGTATTCTGTATATGTCTATTAGGTCCAGGTCCTCTAATGTATTATTGAGACTCTTTGTTTATTGATTGTTTGTCTAGATGTTTTGTCTAATGGTGATAATGGTGTATTAAAGTCCCCCACTATAATTGTAGAGACATTTATTTCTCCAATCAGTTTTTCCAGTATTTGTCTCATGTATTTTGAGGCATCCTGATAAGGTGCATAAATATTTATGATTGTTCTCTTTTCTTGAAAGATTACCCCTTTTACTACTAATATATAGTGTCCACCTTTGTCTCTTACAATAGTTTTGCATTTAAAGTTTACTTTGTCCAATATTAGGATAGCTACTCCTGCCCCTTTTTGGTTATTGTTTGTTGTATAATTGTTTTCCAGCCATTCACTTCAGCCTCTTTGAATTCCTGGGCCAAAGTTGGGTTTCTTGTAGACAGCGTATAGATGAATCATATTTCCTTATCCATTCTGCCAATCTGTGGCTCTTGGCTGGTGAGTTTAATCCACTAACATTCAGTGTTACTATTCTCAACAAATTTCTTACATCAGCTATATTTTCTTTTGGGTTTATGCATGTTATATGTTGTTTTTATTTCTCTTTTTGTTTTTTTAGTTGTTCTTTCAGTCTCCTCCAACTCTCTCCCCCTGTTTTTTACTTTCAACCTGTAGAACTTCCTTTAGTATATCTTGAAGAGCAGGTTTATTATTGGCATACTCTCTTAATTTCTGTTTATCTGTAAATATTTTGAACTCTCCATCATTTTTGAATGCCAATTTTGCTGAATAGAGAATTTGTGGCTGGAAGTTTTTTTCTTTTAGTACTTTAACAATGTCATAGCACTGTCTTCTTGCCTCCATGGTTTCAGATGAGATATCAGCAATTAATCTTATTCGGCTTCCCTTGTATTTGATGGTTCTTTTTTTCTCTTGTTGCCTTGAGTATTTTCTCTTTGTCTAGAGTATTGGACAATATGATAATTATATTTCTTGGAGTACGCCTGTTGGGATTTATACTGTTTGGGGTGCGCTGTGCTTCCTGGACATGTATATCCATCTCCCTCATTAAGGTTGGGATGTTTTCAGCCATTATTTCCTTAAACACTCCTTTGTTCCTTTTTCCTTCTCTTCTCATTCTGGAATGCCTATAATGCATATGTTTGTATGCTTTGTGTTGTTGGTTAAATCCCTAATTCCCTGCTGGATTCATTCTATCTTTTTATCAATCTATTCTACTATCTGTTTGATTTCAGATGTACTGTCTTCCACATAACTAATTCATTCTTCTGCCTCTTCAATTCTGCTCTTATGTGATTCCAGTGTCTTTTTGATTTCTTAGATTCTGCCATTCATCACCATCATATCTGTTTTCTTTTTATATATGTTTACAATTTCTTCAGTATGTTCTCCCAGTGTCTTCTTAATGTCCTTAATCTCTTCCTTCACTTCATTAAGTTGGTCCATTATAACTGTTTGGACAGCTTTGATTAGTTGGTCAATGTTCTGAATCTCTTCCTGGTTTTTAGTTTGTTCATTGGACTGGTCCATGTCTTCCTGTTTCAGTATGGTTTGTAATTTTTTGTTTGCCCTCTGGTCTCATTTTATCTTGATGGGTATATTAAGTTGATTAGCTTCTCTCTCTGCTCTAGAGTTTTATTTAGCTGGTGGTTCTGTGTGTTCTAAGGTTTCTTTTGCCACTTTCTTCTTCTTGTTCTGTTTCCTTGCTTTTTCCTATGTTCTCTTGAAGAAAAAAGATTAGGACCCAAGGAATCAAAAGAGGTTAGAAATGAATTTTTAACTCATGTAGTCAGTGTAGAGTAATAGGGAAAAAAAAGTGGAATACCAACAATGTAATGGGAAACCAAATAGAGGAAAATATATAGTATGATTTAAAAGGCCAGAATGATGAGGAGAGAAAGTGTAAAGAGAGGGCTGAAAGGAAAAAGTTAATAATAAAAATGATAATAATAATAAGAAAACAGATTTGACAGGATAGAAAGTGATAACCATGAAGTTGCAGACTAATGAAAAAAGGTGGAATGTAAGGACCACAACAGAAAACAGTAGGTAGAAAGATGAAGGAAGATAAAGAGAAAGCATTGGCAGGCAAAATCAATAAATCAAGGAAGGAGAAGCAAAGCAAAGAATAAATAGGATAGCGGCACTTAATTAAAAAAAAAAAAGAAAAAAAAGTAAAGGGAGGTGGAGGAAAGAGGAAAGAAAAGCAAGAAACAAACAAACAAATGAAGAAAACCCAAACAAACAAAAAAACAAGCAGAATCAAAGCTAAGGAAGAACAGCATTCCTTCTTGGGCCCTTGTGGAGCCTCTCAGCCTGCTTGTGTTCATCAATTACCCTGCAGGCTTCTATCTGCAGGTTTTGAGGCAGATTTTAGCAATTAAACTAAGTTAATTTTTAAAAAGTAACCTCTATTTTATTTATTTGTTTGTTTGTTTGTTTATTTATTTATTTATTGTTGAAATAAGGGACCCAAAAAAAGACCTCTTCTAGACCACCCCCTCTGCCAAGTGAACCCTAAATAGGCTCATGGAAACTTATCAAACACTTCCTACTGTTTGGCCTCCCCAGGGGAGCTGAGACTCTGATACCCATCAGGGAAGAACAATAAAATTGGCTGACTCTGGCCCCTCCTGAGCTGAGCTTCATATTACATGGTGGTTAGGTATATCAGACTTCCTCAGCGGATTCACCTCTCCCCTCAGCTAGGTGCCACTTCGAGCCAGCTAGTTTGCTCCCCAAACCTGCATGGGGGTCCAGACAGCCAAACCCACAGAAAGGAAACCCCTCTCTCCACCTTCTGCCAGCACCCTCCCACTCTAGGAGAATGGTCCATCACACTGGATTAAAAGCAGGAGTAGGGGCTTGCTAAGCCTTTGCCATGAGGGTGGGACTTAGCCAGCTGGGTAAAAACTCACGATTTTATCTTGAGCAATCCACCTCACTGTCCAGCTCCCTCCAGCTCAACTTCCCTAAAGTTCTCACTCCATTCCCTCTCAAAACAGACCACTCGGGCTGTCCCATATCATCTGCCCTCTGTGAAAGTGATGGTCAAAGCCCACCTAAACCATCACCATCTTGTCCCTTCTTTATAATTCTTTTAATGTGATTTTACATTTGGGTTGCAAGTATTTTGTTGATTTTTGCATCTATATTCATTAGAGATATTGGTCTGTAATTTCCTTTTTTCATGGTATCTTTTTTTTTTTTTTTTACTGGTTTCTAAATATTTATTTTTGTATGTATATACATACATTTGCACATACATTTTTTTTTATTTGCTTACAAAAAAGTTATTTATATATATATATACATATATTTTAAGAGGTGCTTAGATTACCTAAAATATTACACAGAACCCACTGGGATTCCCATGTTGCCCACCTCCCACACCTCCCACCACATCCAACACAAACATCTCCCACAGTGTGGCCCACCAACCTCAATGAACTTACACATCCTGGAGCCTTGCCACCAACCATAGACCACAGTTCACACTGTAGACTACACTCTCTCCCACTCAGTTCTGAGTGGTGTGTGCTGATTTAAAATGGCCTACATCCATTGCCACAACAGTACTCAGGACAACCTCCAACTCCCAAAGAAGCCCCTGTATTTCAACTGCTCATCCCCTCCCTACCCAAAAACTGTCAAGTGGCCACTGGCTCCACCTCATTGTTATAATTTCTTGCATTGCAAGAATCACTATATGTGAGCAAGAGAATACCATCAAGTCCACTCTAGTCCATAGTTCTTCCCCCAATCCAGAGGCGACTGGGATGGTGATGTCCACTTCAACTCCAAGTGAGAGAGGGCTTATATCCCATGGATATGGTGGGTGGGATGATCCTGCCTGCAGATGCAGGCCCTCTCCATTCCTTGGGATGGCCATTTCCCATCGTTGTCTCCTCACCAGGTGACTTGGATGAGTCCATTGAGCTGTAGGGTAGGAGTTGCAGCTCCACCTAGATTTCATGCACACCTGCCACATAGGGAGGCTCCAGTCTCTGGAAGTATACCTAAGAAACTCCAGCATCACATGTAGGTTTGAATAGAAGGGACTGGTGAACCATGTGCAGGGAGGACTTATTTGAGTCTAATTCTGTCACTCTCAGGAGCACAGATTCCAAAATAGAACCCATTGATAAGGCATCAGTCTCTGGGGCTATCCCCCCTTATATAGGACCAGGGTGTCTCCGGAGCTCTCAGGAACCCCACTGAGTGGGGTGATAGGCACTCTGGTTTTGGTATTAGGTGATGGCTTCATAGAATGAGTGTGTAGCATTCTTTCCTGTTCAATTTTTTGGAGAGCTTGAGTAAGATTGATATTAGATCATCTTTGAATGATTCCTAGAATTCACTTGTGAAGCCATTTTGTCCCACACTTTTCATCTTTGGAAGGTTTTTGATGACTGTTTCAATCTCTTCACTTGTGATTGGTTTGTTGAGGTCTTCTATTTCTTCTAGGGTCAGTGTAGGTGGTTCATATGTTTCTAGTAATCTGCCATCTCCTCTACATTGTCTAGTTTTTTGGCATACAATTGTTCATAGTATCTTCTTATGATCTCTCTTAATTCTATGGGGATAGTTTTAATATTCCCCTCCTATTTCTGGTTTTATTTATTAGCATCTTCTCTCTTTTTTTCTTTGTCTATCTAGCTAAGCATTTGTTGATTTTATAGATCTTTTTAAAGAAGCAAATTTTGGGTTTGTTGTTTCTCTCTATTGACCTTTGTTTTCTCCATTTCATTTATTTCTGAAATAAATTATTTACTATTTCTTTACTTTGGCTATGTTTGGGATTAATTTTCAGTTCTTTTTTCTAGTTCCTCCCAGTGTAAAGTTATAGCTTCAATTTTAGCTCTTTCTTCTTTTCTAATTAAGCATTGAGGGCTATAAATTTCACTTTCTGCACAGCCTTGGCAGGGTCCCATAGATTTTGATATATTGTGTTCACATTTTCATTTGTCCCAAGATATTTAGTGAATTCTCTTGCAATTTCTTTGTTGACCCACAGATTATTTAGTGTCTTGTTTAATCTCCATGTATATCTGAACTTTCCCTTTTTCCATACATTATTGATTTCCAGCTTCATTTGTTATGATTAGAGAATGTTTTTTGCATAATTTCAATCTTTTTCATTTTACGGAGATTTTTCTTGTGACCCAGCATATGGTCTACCTTGGAGAATGATCGATGAGCACTTGAAAAGAATTTATATCATACTGTTTTGGGGTGCAATGCTTTACAGATGCCTGTTAGTTCTAGTTCATTTACATACTATTCAAGTTCTCTGTTTCTTTATTTATCCTCTGTCCTGCTGTTCTATCCAATACAGAGTGTGGTATTAAAGTCTCCATTTATAATCATTATTTTTTAAATAAATTTTTAATTAAAAAATAGATTACATAAATGTTACACAAAAATTATAGGGATTCCCATATGCACCACCTCCCACACTTCCCTCAGCCTCCCACGTAAACATCCTTCATTAGTGTGGCACAAAACCTGCAATGGACATACACATCCTGGGGCTTTGTCATTAAGCATGGACCATAGTTCAGATTGTAGGCTGCACTCTCTACCCCACAGTTCTGCATTTTATATGATGATATAAAATGGCCTATATCTCTCATTGCAATGTCATGTCCCAAAAAATCTCCTGTATTAGAATTGCTTTTCCCTCTCCCTGCCCCCAGAGCATCCAGTGGCTGCTGATTCCACATTAATGTTGAATTTCTTCCTTTGATCGAGTCACAATATATCTATAACAGAATGCTAGTAAGTCCACTCTAGTCCATAGCTCTTCCCCCAATACTGAGGAGTCTCAGATGGTGATGTCAATTCCACCTCCAAGTGAAAGGGGTCTTATATCCCATGGGTAAGATGGATGGGATAATCCTGCCTGCAGCTGTAGACTCTCTCCATTTCCTGGGATAGACATTGTCCATCATCATCACCCTGCCAGGTGACCAGGGTGAGTCCATTGAGCTGTAGGGTAGGAGTTGCAGCTCTACCGAGATTCTGGGCCCAGCTGGCACACGGACAGCCCAAAGACTCCAGTCTCTGGATGTATACCTCCAAACTCCAGCACGACATATAGGTTTGAATAGAAACGACAGATGGTCCATGTGCAGGAAAGACATATTTGAGTCCAACTCTGTCACTCTCAGAAGCACAGATTCCAAAGTAGGGCCCACTGATAAGCCACCAAGCTCCAGAGCTATTCATCTTGACATAGGACCTGGGTGCCTCCAGAGCCCTCAGGAGCCCCTCTAATTGGGTCCATTTATTATTGTAGATACATCTTTTCTTCTCTTTAGCTTGCCAGTGTGTGCCTTTTTTATCTTGGGGCACTCAGGTTGAAGCACAAATATTTAGTATAGCTATTTCTTCTTGCCTTGACCCTTTTATTAATATATAATGACCTCCTTCATCCCTTATAACAGTTATGCACTTAAAATCTCTTTTGTCCTATATTTGTATCATTTCTCCAGCTCTTTTTTGATTACTGTTTTCATGGAATATCTTTTTTCAACCTTTCATGTACAACTTTGGTTGTGTCCTTACATCTGAGATGAGTCTCTTGTAGACTATATCATCTATCTATCTATCTATCTATCTATCTATCTATCTATCTATCTATCATCTACTATCTATACATATATATATATCATAATTTAAAAATTCAGTCTATCAATGTCTTTTGATTGCAGAGTTCAAGTCATTAATATTCAATGTTATTGTTGTAAAAGCATTACTTCATCCATTTTGTCCTTTGTGTTTCTGTTGTCATATCGTACTATTGTCTGTCTTTTTATCCTTTAATTTACCCTTCCTAATAATCTTCATTTCTACATACTTCTCTCTCTCTTCTACTGTTGTTTTTTCTTTTCAGATTGCAGCACTCCCTTTAGTATCTCTTGTAATTCTGGTCTTTTGGTAGCATAGTCTATCAGTTTTTGTTTGTCTTTGAAGACTTTGACCTATCCCTCATTTTTGAAGGACAGTTTTGCCAGATATAGAATTCTTGGCTGGCAATTTTTCTCTTTCAGTACTTTAAATATGCCATACCACTTTCTTCTCCCTGCCATGGTTTCTGATGAGAAGTTGGCACTCAACATCTTATTGAGGTTCCCTTGTATGTGATGATACACTTTTCTCTTTTTGCTTTCAGAATCCTCTCTTTATCTTTGATATTTTTCATGCTGAATAGTAGGTGTTTTGGGGTAGGTCTATTCGGATTTATTCTGTTTGGGATGTGTTGTCCTTCTTGGATATTGATATTTATGTTTTTCATAAGTTTTTGCTCATTATTTCCTCAAATATATTTTCTGCCCCTTTTTAAATTCTCTCCTCCTTCTGGGATACCCATAATGGCATATGTTTGTGTGTTTCACATTGTCATTCAGTTCCCTGAGGCCCTGTTCCATTTATTAAATTCTCTTCTTCTTCTGTTCTGTCTTTTCTATTTCAGATGTTTGTCTTCAAATCACCAATTCTGTCTTTGAACCATTCCAATCAGCTTATATGTGTCACTGATGTATTTTTAATCTCATCCATCATGTATTTCATTCCCATAAAGTCTGTTACATTTCATTGCGGGCTTTCAAATTGTTCTGTATTTTCACCCAGTGTCTACTTAATATCTTTTATGTCTTTAGTCATATTTTCTTTGAATTCTTTGAATTGATTTAGGAAAATAGTGTGATTATCATTTTTGGAAATGTGTATTTATAAATTGCTACAGTTTAACAGGGCATAGAGCTAACTGCATATTTATTGATGAACATTTACTTTGGCAATGTAATGAATGCAGTGAAGGAAAAAAGAGAGATATTGAAAGGAGGAAATCTGATGGATATATGTAAATGGGTAAAACATTCAGTTTCTGTATTACCAAAGAATAGTTCAGTAGCATAGTTGGGGTTCAGATATTTTTCCTTGTTGGATTCTGAATAAACCCAGATTAGAATTTATTTTATTTGAATGGTTTAATTTTATCTTCTTTATACTTCACTTATTGCTCCTATTTTTAGGTTCTAAAGATAAATGAAACTTCAAGGGAAAAGCAATTCCTGGGGTTGGTGGGTCCCCATAGATATACCAACCAATGGAAAAGAATTGAGACTTCTAATATAGATCATCACATATCACATATACAGTCATCTGATATTCAACAAGGTCACCAAGCCCACTCAACTGGGAGAGAATGCCCTCTTCAACAAATGGTGCTTAAACAATGGCTATAAATATTCAAAAATGAGAGAGGAACACCATCTCACACCTTGTACAAAAGATCTAAATATAAGAGCCAAGACCATAAAGACTTTGGAAGATAGTGTAGGGAAGCATCTACAGGAGCTTGTAATGGGAAATAATTTCATGAACTTCACACCCAAAGCACGAGCAATGAAAGAAAAAATAGATAAATGGAATCTCTTCAAAATTAAAAACTTTTGCACTTCAAAGGAGGTTATCAAGAAACTAAAAAGGCAGCCTACCCAATGGGAGAAAATATTTGGCAACCATATATCTGATAGGGGCCTAATACCCAGCATATATACAGAAATATTACACCTCGAAAATATAAAGACAAACAACCCATTTAAAAAATGGGCAAGCAACTTGAAAAGACACTTCTCTAAGGAAGAAATACAAATGGCTAAAAAGCGCATGAAAAGATACTCAACATCACTAGCTATTAAGGAAATGCAAATCAAAACTATAATGAAATACCACCTTACACCCATTAGACTGGAAGCTATTGAAAAAACAGAGATCTACAACTAAAGGAGAGGATATGGAGAAATGGGAACCCTCATCCACTGCTTGTGGGAATGTAGAATGGCCCAGCTATTGTGGAGGACAGTTTGGCAGTTCCTCAAAACACTAATTGTAAAACTGCCATATGATCCAGTAATTCCAGTGCTGGGAACATGCCCAGAAGAATTGAAAACAAAGTTACAAACACATATATGCACGCTAATGTTCACAGAGGCATTATTCACTGATGCTAAAAGCTGGAATCAACCCAAATGCCCATCAACAGATGAATGGATAAACAAAATGCGGTATATGGATTCAATGGAATATTACTCAGGTGTAAGAAGGAATACAGTGCTAACATATGGGATAGCTGGATGAATCTTGAGGACCTTATATTGATTGAAGCCAGCCAGGAATTGTAGGACAAATATTACATGACCTTACTGATATGAACTAAGTAAATTGAGCAGACTTAGAGAGCTATTGTCTGGAAGATCAGTTTACAGGAAATATAGAGAGAGAAGGTTGTAAGCCAATGTCCATATGGGCATAATCTATGATAAGGTGGAAGTGGCCAGTTGGGCATTGAAGGGATATGACAGTAGTGTAGTGAAATTATTTAGTTGGGTGGTACAGGTTTGACAACTGGGTAGAGTGGGGAAGGTGGATTGGATGGTCCATGGAGCTGGAAGGAAAGTTGGGGGAGGACCAGGTAAACACTAGAGATTGGCAGGTATATGGTTTAAAGTACAAAGTTGGGAACAACCTTATGGCAACATGACAAGGAAGGGTTATTGGTTTAGGGTGTTGGATCAGGGGGGCATTTGGGACAAGGCATATGTAAACCAGGTTTCTAGGGAGTGTGTGAGTGGTCATTTTGTCCTATGTGTTATATCAGTGGGTGGAAATCCACATGATGAGTGGGAAGGAGTTCCACTCCCATCCTGCAGAGGACTGATATGTTATCAGAAGCGTCAGAGTCTCTCAAGAACATGGGTGGTTCCTAATAGGGGAAGAGAAACCACTGTGTCACAACTTTAGTGTTGTTGCAAATAACTATGAACCTTGTGGACAAAGGCATGAAGCTGGGTGTTCACCATGGGCCCTGAGAGGAGGGGAGGAAGGAATAGAATAGATATTACAGGGGGTATATAGTGGGCCATGGAAGTGTTCTACATGATCTTACAATGATGGAGATAGGCCATGTTAAATCTCATCAAAATTTATAAAAGTGTACAGTTTAAAATGTAAACCATAATGTAAACCAAAGACCATGGTTAGTAGCTAAGTTTCACTATATGTATGTCAGTTTTAACAAATGTACCATCCACATATAAAAGATATTAATATGGGATGGAGGAAAGAGGGGAGGATATTGGGTATATGGGAGTTCCTTGCATTCTGTATGTGACTTTACTGTGACCTAAATCTTCTTTGAAAACAAAATGTAAAAAGTATGTCTGTGGACCACACAATAACATTTTTGTAAGCAAATACACATATATGCATATATATTTATATATCATTTTGCAAATGTTTGTATGTATTGTGAGAATTTTGATTTTTACCCACAATAAAAATAAATTAAAAAAAGAAAAAAGTATGTCTGTGGGGAATAAATCAAAGAAAATGTCACTGTACATACAGGAGAACTTATAATACAGTGATGAAAGGCAAAATGTCAAAAATGGTTTTAAATAGTTTTCATTATTTTTAATATCCCAATTTTTAATATTATGTTATTTTTAGTTTTTTTAATTATTATGTATTTTATTTCTTATATTCAAACCTATCATTATTTCATTTTTCTATCAATTGTATTTGCCTATTTTATTGGCTTCAGTTTTGAATAAGCTGTGGATCACAAAAGGGTTACAACTAGGGCAGAGGAGGATCATTGATGTGGGGTGTCAGTGATGGAGTATACACAGGAGGAATTTCACCTGGACGTACATTTAAGGTATATAAATATGTTCAAATGTTCATGGGGCATTGTCACAGTGGGTGGAGATTTACACAGTAACCAAGAGACTATTGAATTCCCATCCTGCAGAGATCTGTCATGTTCTCTAATGGAGTAACAACAATACCGTAAGTAGAGGGGAAATGACTGGTGAAGAAGGATCATCCATTGATGGTTCCTTGATGTTGATGGTGATGCTTGTGAGCCTTTTATTTTGAAATTGAAACAGCATAGTGTTGTTGGGTGCCTAAAAGCTGTCTCCTGAGGGCCACCTTTGTGCCCAAATGTGGCCTCTCTCAAATCCAAAGTCAGTATATAAATGCATTACATTCCCCCCAGTGTGGGACATGACTTCCAGGGATGAGCTTCACTGGCCCCGAGGGATTACTACCAATCACCATCTAGCAATGCAATTGGAAAAACATCTTGAATAAAAAGGGGAAAAGGTAAAGACAAATGAGTTTATATGGCTAAGAGACCTCAAAGTGAGCCAGGAGATCATCCCAGAGGTAACACTCATGCACATCTCAGCAGGACTTCATAGACTTACAAAGGGGATACTATCCCAAATAGAGGGGTTCCTGAAGGCTCTGGGGACACCTATCAGGGCAGATATCTCTGGAGTTTGATATCTTGTCTGTGAGCTCTACTTTGGAGTTTATGATCCTTAGAATGATAGAGGTGGACTCAGTTATGTCTTCCCTATTTGGAATGATAAGGGGCCCCAAATACCCAACAATGTCTTATAAATGAAGAATGAAGTTGGGGGACTTTCATTTCCTTCTTTAAAACATCTTACTTAGCTACAGAGTTTTTTTTTTTTTTTTTTTAAAGCATCGTACTGGAATACAAACAGACAGATTGACCAATGGAATTGAATCACTTACTCAGAAATAGATCCTCACATCTTCAGTCAATTGATCTTTGATGAGGCTGTCAAGCCCACTCAGCTGCACCAGAAAAGTTTATTCAACAATTGGTGCTGAGAGAACTGGATAGCCATATCGAAAGGAAAGAAAGAAGACCCCTATCTCATACCTTATACAAAAATTACCACAAAATGGATCAAAGACCTAAATATAAAAGCAACAACCATAAACTTCTAGAAGAAAATGTAGGAAAATAGGAAAATATCTTCAAGATCTTGAGGTATGTACTGGTTTCTTGGACCTTACACCCAAAGCAAGAGCTAGAAAAGAAAAAAAAAGCAGATAAATGGGAACCCCTTAAAATTAAATGCTTTTGCACCTCAAAGAACTTTTTCAAAAGAGTGAAAAAGACAGCCAACTCAATGGGAGAAAATACTTGGAAATCATTTAACTGATAAGGGTTTAATTTCCATGATATGTAAAGAGATTCTACAACTCAACAATAAAAAAGAGAAACTTCCCTATTAAAAGTGGGCAAAAGACTTGAATAGTTAGCTGTCCAAAGAAGAAATGAAAAATGGTGGAAAAACTCATGGAAAAATGTTCAGCATCCCTAGAGATTAGGAAAATGAAAATCAAAACTAGGATGAGATATTTCACACCTGTTAGAATGGTCACTATTAAAAAGTCAGAGAAACTATAAGTGTTAGAGAAGATGTGGAGAGATAGGAACACTTATTCTCTATTGGTGGGAATCTGGAATGATACAGCTTATATGGACGACTGTTTGGCAGTTCCTAAGGAATTTGAATATAGACATGCCATGTGACCCGGCAAAACCTCTACTAGGTATATCCCCAGAAGACCTGAGAGCAGTGATAGAAATAGACATCTACACGCTGATGTTTACAGTGGTGTTATTCATAATTCTGAAAAGATGGGAACAACCCAGATGTCCATCAATACTGTATGATTGTGCTATTATGAACTAAATATATTGTATAAACTCATGGACTTAAAAACTGGAACATAGGTCACCAGAAAAGAGAATGAAAGTAGAGAGTGGAAATCTGAGGGTGATCACTGTATAATTGGTAAAAAGTCTGTTAGTCTTTGAAAATGAAGAGAAAATGGCAAAAGCACATCATAATGTTTTTAACTAGCAGAACCACTACATTGGTGTGCCAGTGGTTGAAAGGAAAAAGTCTAAGGACATGTATATTACTAGAAGGAAAACTGAAAAATGTAACGTGGGACTGAAAACCTCATGTGAAATATGAATATGGGTAATATTGCACATATGAACATTTAAAAATATATAAATGCAAATAAATTAGATGGCAGGGAAAGTGCAGAGAAATTGAGAGGTGATTAGGTTTTTTTTTATTACTGGAATAACAAAAATATTCTAATAATGATTGAAATGATGAATAAACAGCTATGTGATTATACAAAATACCATTGATTGTACACTTTGGATGGATTTATTTTTAATAATATGTATCAAATTTGATATGTATGAAAATATATATGACATTATTTATATGTATCTATATTCTAGAAAAATGAGTTTTTAAAAATGTTTAATCAATGTACTATTTTAAATTAAAAACCACTTTAATATGAAAAAAATATATAAACCATTCATTTAGTGTGCTGTTAAAAAATAGCTCCAGGATGTGTAAGTTCATTGAGGTTAGTGGGCCACACTGTGGGAGATGTTTGTGTGGGATTTGGTGGGAGGTGTGGGAGGTGGGCAATATGGGAATCCCAGTGGGTTCCGTGTAATATTTTAGGTAATCTAAGCACCTCTTAAAATATATGTATATATATATATATATAAATAACATTTTTGTAAGCAAATACACATATATGCATATATATTTATATATCATTTTGCAAATGTTTGTATGTATTGTGAGAATTTTGATTTTTACCCATAATAAAAAAAAAAAAAAAAGAAGGAAAAAAATAGCAAGTTCTCAACAAGTAAGGTTGAGTGTGGAGAACAAATTTTCTCATTTACTTGTTCTCACAGCATAAGCTATATTTTCTTTTTCGTTTCTTTCACTTTGAGACTGTTCATAGTAATTGATATTTAGACTAATGATGAAAAGTGTTTATTGCAGAGAGATATTTTAGGTGCTAAATTGCTGGTGGGTAATGGTTTGGGGAATCAAATCCTGCATTTGAGCAGAGGAGGATGTTGCAAGCCAAGGGTACCTAGAAACAACATTTATGCATTAAGAATAGTACTTTTGTACATTATTGTAACAAGGCAAACTTTTTTTTCTTTATGTTCTGCTTTGGGCATTATCTGTTTTATTCTTCCTTGGTCCATGTCAGTTCCAGTGTGCTGCCTCAATTTTGCTATTTTTCCTGTGTGTGAATGAAGAGCCAAAGAAAATTCCTAGATGTCTCCTGCCTTATCTTTTTCCATTTTTTTTTGATAAATTCATAAATGAATTCAACACATATTTGTTGAGTACCCCTTCTGATCCAGGCACCTAGGGTACAGCAATGAAGAGGAGGCAAGTTTCTTAACTACATGAAGTTCACAGTCTAATGTGGAAGAAAGCCTTTTTGCAAATAATTGTCAGTGTGGTGAAGTTAGTAAATCATGGTGCTAGTGAACTACTGTTAGGATGAGTTGCTATGGTCTGCTCACCCCAAAGGGGAATATATATGTCTCCAGGTCAAAATTAGCTTTTTATAAATTTAGCTGGACACTAATACTAAATAGTGCTGGACACCAACAGTAAATTTTTAAAATGCTAATGTGAAGAACAAACTGAAAGGAATAATTTGTAATGGAAAGAAAAAAGAGGTAAATATTTAAGTGACATGCTTTTGAAGGTTGCTAGTGATGAAAACACCATGGCCAGAGTGAGAAGGAAAACATATTGGTTGACTTCCATTTGTGGCAATGGGGAGGTTCATTGGATGACTGAGTTCTATTTTCAATGTAAAATGTAGAGTTTGTTAACTAACTATTGAATGTGAACTTACAAAGTTTGAGTCCAGTTGTTTGAGGATAATGGAGAGTATTATTAAAGACTTTGCAAAAAAGGAATCTGGGATTCTAAAGAGAAATGCTACAATTACCAGGTGATCAATATATCTCCCAATACTCTAGGCCACTGAATTAATAAAACATTTCTGTCCTTGAGCTTCTTACTATTAAGGCATGTATAAAACCTGTAAACACACCTTGTAAATGTGCTTCTCATTGCCTGATTTTTTTGCCTTGCATTTGACAATTTTTAAAGAACAATCATGGGAAGCGGCTGTGGCTCAATCAGTAGGGCTCCCGTTTACGATATGGGAGGCCCCGGGTTCGGTTCCCAGGGCCTCCTTGTGAAGGCAAGCCCACCGGCACGGCATGGTTAGCTGACCCAGCGAGCACAAGCAGCAAGAGGGGGATAAATGAATAAAAAAAAAAAAAAAAGAACAATCATGCATATCATACAAGATTTCCATACACTGTCCCACCATAACACCTTACATTGTTGTGACATTTATTACAGATGATGAAAGAATGTCATCATAATATTACTTTGATGTATAGTCCGTAGCTTATATTTGGTTTATTTTCCCACAAACCATCCTATTATTAACACCATGTATTAGTATTGTATATTTGTTATAGTTAACAAGATAGCAATCCCATATTTGTACTGTGAACCACAGTCCATCATTCACTATGGGGTTCACTGGGTTATATCGTACCCTCCTTGGTACAATCCATCCAAAGTGAACAATCAATAGCTTTCAGTTTAATCCAGAGTTGTGCTGTCAACAACTTACTCCATTTTGGAATTACTCCAAAAGGAAAAGTCCCATACCCCTTATCTGTCCCCAATTTTAATGCTTAGCAATATTATAATATTTTCTTGGCCATTGTTGTAAAAATATTATAAAATCACTGTTACCTGTTGTCTCTATGTTATATTAGTTGTATTTTCCCATGTATTTTGATATTCTTAGCTACTTGTAATAGAGGAACATTCTTATATTTTTAATATTAATCACAATCATCATCCCTCATCCATCATCCATCATGCATCACTGAAATCACTATGTTATGCAGTCCCTAGATTATACTGTAGCATTTTTAGCCTACCTGTTTCACCCATATTTACATTTATAAATTGGCAGTGTTAGTTATACTCATTATAATTTGTTACCATCAATTCTATCCATTTCTATGCAATTACAGTCCACCTTATTAATTACATTTTACAAACATTCAGTCAGCTCTCTCTTCCCAACCCCTATTCTCTCTTCTAGTACCTATACTTCATAGTTTAACTCCATGTGTTTACTTATCATATATACTTCATATTAGTAAGACATACAGTATATGTCCTTTTGTGTCTGGCTTACTTCACTGAACATAATGTCCTCAAGGTTAAACTTTGTTGGCCTATGCATTCTCTTTTCATTGCTTCTTACAGATGACTGTATATACCATTATATGTATATACCACACTTTGTTATCAGTTCATTTTTTGATGGACATGGATTGATCCCATCATTTAGCAATTGTAAATAATACCACTATGAATATTGGTGTGCAAATATCTGTTCATGCCATTTGTTTCAGTTCTCCTGAATATATTCCTAGAAACGGGATTGCTGGATCATATGGCAGTTCAGTATTTTGCTTCTTGAGGAACTGCCAAACTGACTTCCACAGAGGCTTCACAATTTTATATTCCCAATAGTGAGGGAATATTCCTATTTCTCCGCATCCTCTCCAGAACTTGTAGTTATCTGTCTTTTCATTAATGGCCAGTCTGTAAGGAGTGAAATGGTATATCTTTGTGACTTAATCTGCATTCTGCATTTCCCTAATAGCTAGTGATGTGAGAATTGCTTATTTACTTTTTGGCCATTTTTAGTTCTTCTTTGGAAAAATATCCACAAAATTATTTGCCCATTTTTAAACTGGTTTGCTTGTCTATTTTCCTTTTTATATACATTAATCTTTATTTTAGATATATTTTATTACAGAAAAGGTCCAATGAAAATATAAGGGATTCTTGTATGCCATCTCCCTTGCCCTTTGTGTGTGTGTGTGTGAGGTACCAGGGCTTGGGACTGAACCTGTGAACTTGTATGTGAAAAGCCAGCACTCAACAACTGAGCCACATCGACTTCCCTGAGTTGGATATCTTATTTGTTTGCTTGTTGTTGTTGTTATTTTTTTATGAAACACTGGGAACCAAACCTGGAACCTCCCATGTGGGAAGCAACAGCTCAACTGTTTGAGCCACATCTGCTCGCGTTCCCTTGTCTTTTTATTATTGAGTTGTGTGATATGTTTATATAACATTGAGATCAAGCCATTATCTTATATGTGGATTCCAAAAATTTTCTCGGATTGAGTAGGCTCCCTTTTCACTATCTTACCAAATTTACTTGAAGCAAAAAAGTGTTTAATTTTGATGAAGTCCTGCTTATCTCTTTTTTCTTTCTTTGCTTATCCAGTGGAAGTAAGGTTTAAAAGAGCAGCACATAACACAAGTTCTTGAGGTTTTTTCCCCATAATTTCTTCTAAGAGATTTCTGGTACTAGTTTTTATATTAAGGTCCTTGATCCATTTTATGTTAATTTGTGTAAAAGTTCTGAAACAAGGGTCTTTTTTTTTTTTTTTTTTTTTTTTTTTTTTTTTATGGGTAAAAATCAAAATTCTCACAATACCTACAAACATTTGCAAAATGATATATAAATATATATGCATATATGTGTATTTGCTTACAAAAATGTTATATATATATATATATATATACATATATTTTAAGAGGTGCTTAGATTCTTTTTTAAAGGTATTTTTCTCATTCCTCTCCCCTTACTTTTACAAGTAAATTTGATAATTGGATTTACCATTTCTGCAACAAATTGATTTTTGAGATTTTTATTGGGATTGCATTTGAATCTGTAAATGAGTTTGGGTGGATTAGACATCTTAATGATAGGTAGTCTTCCAAACAATGAACAAGGAATGTCCTTACAGTTATTTAGGTCTTTTATTTCAGCAATGGTTTGTTGTTTTCTAAATGTATATCATTTATGTCTTTGGTTAAGTTTATTTCTAAATATTTGAGTCTTTTAGTCACTATGGTAAATGAAATTATTTTTTTTCTGATTCCTCCTCACATTGCTCATTATTATGTATTGAAACATTTCTGATTTTTATGTATTAATCTTTTATCCAACCAAATTGATGAACTTGTCTCTTTTTTCTAGTAACTTGGAGGTGAAGTTTTCAATATCTTCTATGTAGAAGATCTAAATCTCAGCAGAGTTGCAGGCAACACCTACTTTCCAGTTCATTGGACTCATCCAGGACAACTAACAAAAGGATGATGGTGGACACCTCACATTCCTAAAAACAAAGAGTATCCACAACTGCCAGCAAGACCTTTTCATCCATCTGCCCCAATGGATCCAAGCCCCCCTCTCAATCAGAAGCAGGGACCTCTGAGCCCGAGCAGAGAGCTAGCCCACACGGAATGCTGGCCTGTGCAGGAGTGCTGGTCCACATGGAGAGCTGGCCAGTGCAGAGAGCTTGCACAGCCAGATGATGCAACAAAAAAAGAGGCACAGAAGAGAGACAATGAGAGACACAGCAGATAAGGGAGCTGAGGTGATGCAAGAGACTGGGCAACCTCTCTCCACTCTGGAAGGTATCAGGATTGTTCCCAGTGCTGCCTAAAGAGAAAAACATACAGTGAGCAAAAAAACAACAGTTTGGGTGGGGGAATAAATAAATCTTTAAAAAAAAGTAAAGGCTGTTTCTAAAACTCACTCCAAATCTTTCAAGCTAAAAACCAAAGTTTCACTAAATTGACTGATTAACAAATGGGCATAAGGGATTGAGTACTGAGGCATCTCCACTTCTTTGGTATTAGGCCATCTTCCATTCTACAAACACCAACTCCTCTGAGGCTCAAGCTGAGACCTTCAGGGCATACAAGGTCTTTGTAGCTGTCAATACCAGGATCTGCAACACAATCACAAGTTCTGGAATCTGGAGAGGCACAGAGATGAATGGAGGAAGAAGCTGTACATGGTGACCCTATAGGCACCTACAGCCCTCTTCTCCAAACTAAAGTGCCATTCGATTGATGGCGGAGCAACCTAGGGGCTTGTGTGGAAAGGGTTTCTGTCCTCTGGGGAACAAGTTCTCAAGACATCCTTCACTTCCTGTGTCTATTTTACCAGGTAGTTCTTACTTCCACTTGCATGTTCAAGTAAAATAGCAGGTACCCTAGTGTTTCCCCTCAGTTTGATGAATTTTCTGAAGTGCCAAAAAGAAAGCTAGAAAAGCTATGGATTCTATATGCACATGGTTCCCTTCCCCTCTTCCTCTGACCTGCTCCATATTTCCTCACCTATACATGAACTCCATAAATAGCACTTCATTTCCCCTGACCCAGTAACTTTAAATCTTCTCAGAAGTCTTTCTGAATTTGCTTATTCTATCTTATTTCATTTAGCATGTTTTCAAGGTTCATTCATGTAGTAGCATGTATCAGAACTTCATTATTTTTTATTGCTGAATAATATTCTCTTATATGTATAGGACACACTTGGGTTGTTTCAACTGTTTGGCTATTGTGAATAACTCTTCTAGAGACATTGGTTTGCAAGTAATTGTTTGGGTCTCTATATTCAATTATAATCAACCTATTAGTGGGATTGTAGGTCATATGATAATTCAGTAAGTTTTTGAGGAACTGCTATGCTCTTTCCATAGTGGCTATAAATTTTTGTCATTCCCATCAGCAATGTATGAGTGTTCCTATTTATTCACATCCTAACACTTTTTATTTTCCTTTTATCTTTTTATATTGGCTGTCTTAGTGTAACTCATCTTCATTTGTATTTCCCTAATGAATAATGACTTTGAATATCTTTTCATGTGCTTATTGGTAATTGGTGTATCCTCTGAAGAATTATCTATTCAAGTCCTGCTAATTTTTATTTGGGTTGTTTTTTCTATTTGTTGTTGAGTTGTAGGTGTTCTTTATTCATACTGGCTATTAAACCCTTACTTTAAATATGATTTGCAACTATTTCTGTATGTCCCTTTTTCTTTCTTGATAATGTCCTTTGATTCACAAAACTTTTGGCTTTTGATGAAATTCACTTCTTTTTGTTGTGGTTGTTTAACTTGCATTTCTGTACCTCAGTTATTCCGCCTGAGGAGTAGGATAGTAAATAAACCATCACATATGTCTATGAATGAGTTAATGTATGTAAAGTGTGTAGTATAATTGCTCAGGAAGGTTAATTAAAGTTGCAATGTCTTGCCTGAGATCTCACAACTTAATAAGACTCAGAGCTGGATTCACACCTGGGAGTGGAAATTCCAAGATCAGTGCCCTATCCTTGAAACACAGCTACTTTGCCAATAAACAACCACTTTATTTTAACCTTTTCCTGGTTTTGAATGAATCAGACAAAGGTGTCAAAAACTCCTGTTGGTGATTGCCTGAGTGTGGAATACTGTTCTAAATGAACCAGTTGCCTGACAATTCAATAGATAATTTGTGCCCCAAAACCTATGAAATTGTATCACCTTGTATTATTTTTTATCTTAAATTTAAGTGTCTCTCAGAAATGGCATGGATGGCTGCGAGCCAATGCCCATATGGGCAAAACTATGATAAAGTGGAAGGATGTAGTTGTACAGTGGATGGGCATGACAGTGGTATAGTGATGCTATTGGAATGGGTGGTGCTGGCTTGTGAGGGTGGTAGGATAGGGGGGGTGCAATGTTCATGTACCTGGGGGGAAGGTTGGGGAAGGGAGAGGATGAACTCTGGGGATTTGCAGGTAATGTGGTTGAAACTACAATGTTGAGAATATTCTTTTGGTAAATGTGGCAGGGGTATGGTTTCAGGTTTACAGTCTTGGATGAGTTTGCATGTGGGGCAGGGCACTATGGGGCAGGCTGCTAGGGAGTGTGTGAGTTTTCATCCTGTCATAGCATGTTGTATCAGTCAGTGGAGACCCACACAATGAATGAGAAGGTATTGGGCTCCCATCCTGGGGAATTCTGCTATATTCTTACATAGAGTGGTGTGGTCTTTTGAGATAAAAGGCAGTGCCTTATAGGGGAGGACAGGCCACTATGTCAAATCCTCAATGTTGTTTTAAGTAACTATGAATCTTGTTCTTCAAGAAGTGAAGCTTGATCGTTGCCAAGGCTCCTAAGGGGAGGGTGAAAGAGGATTAGAATAGATGGAACATGGGGCATTTTGGGGGCATTGGAGTTGTTCTACATGATCTTGCAATGATGGATACAGGCCATGTTAAATTTCAACAAAATTTATAAAATGTATGATCCAAATTGTATACCATAATATAAATGATTGACCATGGTTAGTACCAATGTTTCAATATTTACACATCAATTATAACAAATGTATTGTCCACATGTAAAATGTTATTAATAGGGGAAAGAAGGAAAAGGGGGAATGTTGGGTATATGGGAATCCCCTATATTCTCTACATGACTTTTCTATAACCTGAAGATAAAATAAAAAAAAAAAAAAAAGACACTGGGGTAATAAATGAAAGAAAATGTCACTCTAAATATAAGTCAATAGATCTTACAGTGGTGAGACAATGAAAATTTTTTTAATTTTTATAACAAATTTTTTAAATTGTATTTTATCATTTAAAAAACTACCATTATAATTTTATTTTCTTATTAATTTTATTTAACATGGAAGAAGGGAAACATTTCAACTGCATAAATGTAGATAGAATGAAGGAATGGAAAAAAATCAAATTTAAGAAAAGATTACAGTAATAATTGTTGCAGGCAAGAATCATCCAAGAATGCTAAAATTTGTGGATGAAATTTTGATGTGAACCAGCATATTCATCTAGTCTTAATATATCTTCCCAATGTATTCATTAGTTATAAAGGTAAAGAAGCAATTTTATAATAGCAAAACATGGTAGACACCACATCATCTCTATGATCAAGGAGTATCACTAGTAAAATAAGACATATCAACATCACATACATCTGATATGATGTACTGAGAAGGGTGCAATACACTTCTCTGGTATTCTTTATGATCATGAAACAAAATTTCAATCTCATCATGAGAAAACTTTAGGTAAACACAAATTAAGGCACTGTCTACAAAATAACTGATGAGTATGCTGCAAAATTTCCAAAGCATGAAAGAAAAGGAAAAACTAAGGAACTGTACAGATTGCAAGAGTTTAATGAGACATGATAAGTAAATGCAATGTGATATCCTGGATTGGATCTTACAAGAGAAAGAAGACAATGAGAACTTTTCTAAACAGAAGGGAACACATAAAGGGCATACTATTTAAAATGTGACCAAAAGATGATCAGTCCCATTCACTAATATCACCACAGATTTGTGATCCAGTTGATCCATCCACTTCCTGTGTATTCTGGAAATAAATTTACAAATATGCAAAGGCAAAGATTACAAAGAACCTTTTTCAAGTGGGCTGGAATTGGATGTATTGGTGTGACTTGAGGTGTTTATTGTATAGAAAGAGGGTTAAGTGTAAGAACAGTCAAAGAACCAGAGGGCTGCATGGCAGTGTATTCTGAGATGGCCTGAGTCTCTCTCTATCCCCAATGCCCTGTTGAAGCTCCAGAGCCCTGCTTTCTTTTCCCAGTCTAGATCCTCAGCAGAGACTTGATAATTTAACTGAGAGGTGGTGGCAGCATCAGACAGTCCCCTCCCCTGGTGACAACAGAGGAATTTTCAGCTTATGGGGTATAGAACTGTCTGATTTTAGTGAACAACTCTTTGAATTTCTTTCATCCCTAAGGTTTCATTGGAAGCCTTTTCTTTGTGGCATTTCCTCTGGGGGCTATGGAGATAGACTGATGGCCATCATCACTCACCTTCATTGTGAGCTTCTGGAAGAGCTGGAAGGAGTAAGAGGTTTCCCCTCTGCAAGTGTGGAATACCTGTAGAGGAGCTGTCTTAGCTCATGAGGGCATTTTATTTGGTACACGAGTTCATAGTAGAGGTGTGAGAGTTCTGGATGGAGCTACTTTCAGGGCTCTTGGGATGGATATTTCTCTGGAGATTCCCAGGCTTGGGAAGGAAGGAGGAGAGGCCTCAACTGACCCCCAGGGGCATAAATGTTGATTGAACACTATCAGGTCAAGGGTTCCTTTTCTGATTATCATGATGGGTCCTCGTCCCTATGTATACTTTCACTCTCTTGTTCAGAAGTCACACGTGTGCTTTCTACTTTCCTTTGGAGATAGCCTCAACAATGCACTTTAGAATTAGCACAAAACCTATCTCCCAATTATGCCCCATGTCCCACAGGGAATGGAATTTAGAGTCCTCCACTTTATGAATATGCTTTTTTGGGCCTTAGATTAAGATGCTCACCTTATCTGCTCCCTCTAGACTCCATTAAATAAAGATCCTGCTTACTTACTGGGCTCTTTTGGGCATACCTGATGTGCTACAACCCATCAGTCTGCACATGCAGATTTCCATAATGCCATGGATGAGAGACAGTTTCCAGCAGAAGCTCAGCATAATACACCACTGGGAAATGGATAGGACCAAAGTAGAAAAACAGGAATTTAGTAGTTACAGGAGATTGTGGATTTCCCCATTCTCAGCCCCTTGCCCATGGCTGTTGGGATGCTGTAGATGACACCCCACTACTGTGTCCTCTAACCAAGTGGGGAACCCTTTGGGACCAGCTGTCCATCACAGAAAGAGATTTGTTATATTTACATTGATTGCTACAACTGAGTGAGTGATGGGCAGTAGGGACCTTACCCATCATTCCTGTGCCTGCTCCTGACCTGATTCCTTGGTTCTACACTCCCAATCAGATCAGATTCTAATATAGTCTCTTCTTCCTCAGAAAAGCCCAGAATTTGATGTCCTTGTTTCTGGTACTTCATTTGCTTGGGTATCAAGGCCTTGTGGCCACCCATTTAGAAACAAAGTACCAAACAAAAGCTTAGTTTAATTTTCATTATTCCATAAATTGATTTAGATCAAGGGTTTTACCAGTGAGCTTTGTTTAGGCCCAGATGTGAAGAATCTGCTCACAATTGCCAATGAAACTGAGGCAGAGCCAGACTAGAAGCCCAGCTCTTGTCCAGGGCTCATCTGCCATGTCTCTCTCTGTCATTTATAAATTCAGCCAACATTTCTGGAAATTCTGGGACCAGTCACCTGTACGAAGTTGGGGATGTCAAGGTCATGAAGCAGCCTTGTATGATTCAGCTATTGTCTTTTTTTAATGAGAGATGCCACAAGTCATTCTTTTGTTTGTGTCTAACTCTAATTGTTTCTGCCTATTTATTGTGTATATCACATATCAGGATGTTAATATCAAGTTAACAAATCAAAATTCTCAAAAGAGCTCTATTGAGATTGTTAAAAATTAAATATGTGCTTATATATGTAAATGAATATTCCTGGAGCCCCAATTAAGCTAAGCAGGATGGAAAGGTCATATAGATATTTGGACATAGAGAGGATTGGGAAAGGGGAATATTTTCCTGAGCCCTTTAACCTACCCAGACCCCAGGGCCTTCTCTATGCAAGAACTCTGAGGGAGGGGCTAGGCATGGCAGATTAAAACTATCTTCTAGGCTGGGAATTAAGAATCAGTTTATCATATAGTCCCCCAATATAAATCTTTTAACAGTCATTGTGCTGTGACCTAAAACATCTTTGAAAACAAAATGAAAAATAGTGAGACAATGGGGAAGGAGAGGGGGAAGGTGCCGTGGGACATACTGGACACCAGATATTGCAGTGATGAGTTGCAAAAGGTTAAAAAACATTTTTTTCCATTTTTTAATATCCCAATCTTTTTATTTTATTTTAGTTTTAGTTTTTTAAAATTTTTATGTATTTTATTTCTTACATATACTTATCATTATTATTTCATTTTCCTATTAATTGTGTTCTGCTATTGTAAAGGCTTCATCTTTGAAGAAGCTTTGGATCACAGAAGGGTTACAACTCGGGTAGGGGAGTATCATTGGTGTGGGGTGTCAGGGATGGGGGATCCATGGGAAAAAGTTCACCTAAGCATAAATATAAGGTATATAAAAATTTCCAAATGTTCACAGTGCACTTTCACCATGGGTGGAGAATCATTCAATAAATGAGTGAATACTGAATTCCCAGCCTGGAGAACTCTGCCACATTCTCTAAAGAAACAGAAACTGTCCCCCAAGTGTATGAGCAGTGACTGTGAAGCTGACTAGCCTTATGAGTCTTTGCTCTTGAAATTGAAACTTACCCTATTGTTATGGGGTACCTAAGGGTTGCCTCCTGAAAGCCTCCTTGTTGCTCAAATGTGGCCTCTCTGTAAGCCAAACTCAGCATATGAATGCATTACCTTCCTCCCAGCATAGGCCATGATTCCTGAGGATGAGCCTCCCTGGCACCAAGGATTGCTACCAAGTGTAAACTGGCAATGTGACTGGAAAAAGACCTTGAATAAAAGGGGGGAAAGTAAAGACAAATGAGTTAATATGGCTAAGAGACTTCAAAATGTGTCAGGAGCTCTTTCAGAGGTAATGCTTACGCACATCTCAGTAGGGTCTCATAGAATTCCAGAGTGGATATCACCCCAAATAGTGGGACTCCTGAGGGTTCTGCAGACACCCAGGTCCTATGTCAGGGCAAATAGCTCCAGAGTTTGGTGCCTTGCCAGTGGGCCCTACTTTGGATTTTGTGCTCCTGAGAGTGAAAGAGTTGGACTCAACTATGTCTTCTCTGCACATGGTTCATCTGTTGCTTCTATTCAAACCTATACTTTGTACTGGAGTTTGTAGGTGCATGTCCAGGGACATGAGTCTTTGGGCTGTCCATGTGCCAGCTGGGCCTGGAACCTCAGTGGAGCAGCAACTCCTACTCTACAGTCCAATGGACTCACTCAGGACACCTGGTGGGGAGATGATGATGGACATTGGCCATCCCAGGAAATGGAGAGGGTCTGCAGCTGCAGGCAGGATAATCCCATCCATCTTCCCCATGGGATATAAATTCCCCTCACTTGGAGGTAGAGTGGACATCACCATCCCAGACTCTTCAGGATTGGGGAAAGAATTATGGACTAGAGTGGACTTACTGGTATTCTACTATATATATATATTGTGATTCAAGCAATGGAAGAAATTACAACATTGAAGTGGAGCCAGTGGCCAACTGCAGGTTCTGGGGGCAGTGAGAGGGAAAAGCAGTTGAAATACAGGGGCTTTTTCATGACTTGGGAATTGTCCTGAGTGACATTGCAATAACAGATATAGGCCATTTCATATCATCATATAACATGCAGAACTGTGTGGGAGAGAGTGTGGTCTTCAATGTTAACTATGGTCCATGCTCAATGGCAAAGCCCCAGAATGTTTTTATCAATTGCAATTAATGTGCCACACTAATGAAGGATGTTTATGTGGGAGGTTGTGGGAGGTGTGGGAGGTGGGGTATATAGGAAATCCTATATTTTTTGTGTAACATTTATGTAATCTAAGTATCTTTAAAAACAGTTTATCCTGTTGTTCCCCTATATAAATTTTTTAACAGCATTGAAGTTGGTAAATAATCCTATTAACAAATTTCAGTAAGTAAAGGAAAAGTCCTTGAAAGCTATGGAAAGATCTTTTATGAATTATAATTAAAACAAATTAAACAATTGTAATATATTGCAGAACCTAGCAGTCAGTATGCTTTCAAGATTATACACAATTTTAGAATTTTGTTTAAAAAAAGAGCTTTTAAACCTCCTGTAAAGGAAAGAAAAAGAACATTCATTGCATAAAGCATAATTGTTTCAATTTTATTTCACTTAAGTGTAACCTTCCTACTGTTTAGAATACTCATTAAAGAAATTAACATTATATTTACTAAATCTTTAAGATGATGAAAGTTGTAAGTTCGTGTTTAATGAAATTAAGGTAAAAGATGAAAATGTAGATCTGCCCTCTTATGAATGAATCATGTAAATTTCATTGGTTCTAATTATAATTTAGTAAACTTATTTCAAGGTAAAGTATCCATTCTGTGTGGTTATGGTTAATTATAAGGACTTTGTGAAATCATCTTCTAAACTGAAGCATTTAAATGGCTAATTCCTGGAAGCCATTATTAATTAGAAATGTAAATTCATATTAATAACAAAAATTAACTTTTTAGCAGGGAAACCTGTCAGAGGCTGCCTCAATCTGCATCTTAAAGTGGTGGTAAAGAAAGATAATATTGATTGCACTGGGAACCCTCAGTTTTCATAAAATAATGGAGAAATTGTTACTCCTGTATTTCTATAGTAAAATACCTGTTAATTTACATAATCATGGCAAAAGTAAGGTCATTTAATATGTTGTATGCTGCATTGAAAGTGTTTACAAAAAAATATAAAAACTGACAATACTGAATTCAATCCTTTTTGAAGTCTCTTGTGCATTCACACCTAGCCAAAATACCCTGCATGTTGCCTCTCCATTTGATTTATTGGCTAAGTTGGTCAGTGACCTCTAAAAATAAAAGTATCTACCACATCTCTGGTTTCCATCCTGAAGTGGATGGAAAGTATGTTGCAGTTTCAGACTCCTGCAGCAGCCGGTGAGGGGCTCAATATGGCCAGATGTACAATGGACATGGTCTCCAGACTGGCTCTGTAACATGGTGCTGAAGGGTGTTATGCATCACGTGGGTAAAACTGGAAACTTACCTTCTTAGTCTCTCTCTAGGATCAACTGTACTGCAGTATGTTGACTGTATGAAGGACATACCAATTGGAGCACCAATTAACAGAGTACTGTGAGTAGAACATAAAGAAAAAGAATTGCATTATGGCCTGATCCCATGGAGAGAGAACATGTTTTGTATTGCAGACCTGGAGCTTGGGTCTATTAACTGCAGCTCAAAGAGAAACTTATTCATTGATTAGTGCATTGATTAGTATTAAGTACTGTACATATATACCTGATGAATATGATAATATCTCTTCTGTTCTAGATCATATGCAAAAGAGTAATGAACATGTTAAAATCTTTGTAAACTTAATTCACTTTATAAGTAGTTTATGAATGTGGCTATAAGATAAAAGAATGACTTTCTTAAGTACTCTCTTTTTGTTCTTTGCCATATGTTTGTTGCCTATACTGTCTTTGTGAGTTTATGTCTAGGAGAGTTCCTCTCTTCATAATTCTTATAGCTGTCCTAAGCATAACCACTGCTGTGGGAAGTGGAGTTGGCAGTGAATACCCAGACCCAGCAGATCTATCACAATCTGTCCCTAGAGTTAACCAACAGCATAAAAGAAATCAAGGAAGAATGCTGTTTCCCATCAAATTTGGGAGGAAGCAGCCTCTGAAGGCACCAGCCCATTGTCTTGTTGTCCAGTATGTAATGACTGGCCCCCTTTTTGGGTCTGTATACCACCATCTTCTTTACCATTTTAGTGGGTCCATGTATCTACAAAATTATAATTAAGTTTATTTCTCAGAGAATCAATGCCTTATTAGTCATGTGGGATTTCATCCATTTCCAACCAGGGTGCTGGACCTATCTTCCCTCAAACACAGTAGAATAGCCAGAGAGGTTCATGCCTTGTCAGGCAGGAGCTACTCCCCCACAATCAGCAGGAAGTAACTACAGAGGAATGACCATCACCCCTCAACACCCCTTTAAGGATAAGGGCATGAACCCTCTGTGGAGGGAGTTGATGCAGTTAAGTATAGGGAAATGAGGAGAAGATGAGTCACAACCTGGTCATCAGACAGTGTGGCCATGAGACCTCACTGAGTCCTTGACCTTGAGGTTCTAGTTGGGACTCTTCCTGGCCTGAGGAGAAGTCCTGGATATTTCAAAGAGGCCTCACCATTGGCCTCCACCATTGGTGGGGGACCCAATAACAGCTTAGACCCTTTTCCTTAACATAAGTAAAGGGAGGAACAATTAATAGCTTAAGAGGTGACCACATAAGCCAGAACTCACTTTCTCTACCTAAAGGAACTTACACCAAATTTTGGTGCTCATTTCCATCCTTCTCTCTATTTCTCAGCATGCTCTGTTCTTTCCTCCATTTCTCAATAAATTGTTTTTCCTGGTCTAACTAAAAAGGAAAAAAAAAAGAGAGATGCGACAAGCAGGTGTTATAGATGTAGCTGTGAACAGGGTTCAGTGACTTCCAGAAATGACAGTCCACTCAGTGAGCAGCAGAATGTCCCCAGGTTACAGGAAGCCTGGGTGTGCATTTCTGAAAACCCAGAGTGTTACCCTATTAGTGGAGGAGCAACATTTTTATGGTTTCAGTCCACACAATTCTTACTAATGTACCTGTTTTCAAGATGCTCAGTAATAGAATCATGGTATAATGTGGCTGTCAGGATTTTCATGTGTACAGAAAAAAATTTAATATATCAGTAAAGAAAATAAATCAATTCTTCTCACTAGAGGTTATTTCTAAAATGAAGTGTTGAAATGTAGCATGGGCAAAAGTTACTGATGAGTCTTTGGACTATATCTTATACACAGGTTACTTTGGGGGATCTTGCATTTGCCTTATAATAGGAAAGCTAATTGTTGGAAAAATTGTAGGTCCAATTAAAATAACTCTGAGCCTATGTGATAGAAAATCACATATGTGATAGAAACTTTAAAAAATGAGTGAGAACAGGCCCTATATCAGGGCGGATAGCCCCAGAGTTTTGTGCCTTTTCAGTGAGCCCTACTTTGGAATCCTTGCTCCTGAGAGTGACAGAGTTGGACCCAAATATGTCTTCCCTGCACATGGTCCATCTGTCCCTTCTATTCAGTCCTATATGTGGTGCCAGAATTTGTCAGAGTATTTCCAGAGACCAGAGTCTTTGGGCTGTCCATGTGCCAGCTGGACCTGGAATCTCAGTGGAACTACAGGTCCTACTCAACAAGGCAATGGACTCACCCTGGACACCAGGTGGGGAGATGATGATGGACAACGGCCATCCCAGGGAATGGAGACAGTCTGCTGCTACAGGCAAGATAATCCCACCCATCTTCCCTGTGGGATATAAGCCCCCTCTCACTTGGAGGTGGAGTGGACATCACAATCTCAGACTCCTCAGGACTGGGGAAATAGCTATGGATTAGAGTGGACTTACTGGTCTTCTTTTATAGACATATTGTGATTCACGCAATGGAAGTAATTATAACATTAATGTGGAGCTAGTGACCACCGGATGCTTTGGGGGCAGGGAGAGAGAAAAGCAGTTGTAATACAGGGGCTTTTTCTGGACTTGGAAATTATCCTGAGTGACATTGCAATGACAGATATAGGCCATTTTATATCATCATATAACATGCAGAACTTTGTGGGAGAGAGTGTGGTCAATCAATGTGAACTATGGGTCATGCTTAGTGGCAAAGCCCTGAGAAATGTATATCTATTGCAGGTGATGTGCCACTCTATGAAGGATGTATATGTGGGAGGTTGTGGGAGGAGTGGGAGGTGGGGCACAAGGGAATCCCTACAATTTTTGTGCAATATTTATGTAAACTATCTTTTTTAAAAAAATTAATAAAATAAAATTTAAAAAAATGAGTGAGAAGGGAAAAAAAGGGACATAGATCAGGAAAGAATATTTTAAAAAATGAAAAGTTACTTCATAAATGGAATGTAAACTAAAAGAAACAATGACAAGACAAGGCAATCAGGAAACAGAATGTAAAAAATTGCAAAGAAGTGCCAACAGTTGAAAATAGGCCTAGAACATCCAATATATGAGTCACTGTAGAGCTTGAAAGAGAATTCCAAAGCAGAGATGTGAAAAAAAATATATTAAAAATTATAATTCAAATTTTTCTTGAAATAAAAAATAATGCTTTAATTCCATATTTAAAGTAAACTCTAGTGACTCAGAATGACTAATGGCAAGGCATGTGCTAGTAAAATTACTGGGGTTTAAAGAAGAGAAAAATTCTTCATGCCTCAAAAAGAAAGCAAGTGGTCTAATGGAAAGAAGATTCGAATCTCATCAATGTTTTTGAGGATGTTGTTTTGTTGCAGAAATAAATGTATTAATATGGTATTTGTGAAAAGAAACTTTGATTCATGACTTTTGTATTCAGTAAAAGTGACTTGTGTGTAACCTGCAGTGACCTGTGAAATCCAAGTTATCCTGTTAGGCCTTGTTTAATATTGCTCTCAGTTTCCCTTCCAGTTGAGTGAAGAGATGTCAGTAAACAAAATGTCTAGTAAGACACTGGCATAAGGACTTATGCTAAGTACTAAATTTAAGTCATTTGTTCCACTAATAGGAAATAAGAGAGGGAGTGACCTTGGTGGTAGCCACAAGCCTTATAATCATTCATTAAGCTCTATCTTTGTTTATAGTGCTTTTCTATATATATATGTTTGTTTTATTGAAAAAATAATGAGAAAAACAACTACTGGTAGCATAATTTATAAAATGTAACATTAAATATAAAACCTACTTTATAAACTAACTCTTAAGTTTATAGAACTAAAAAACTAAACTGTCATTAAATTGATTGATTAGGGAATGGTCTATTAGGGGATGAGCATGAGGCAGCTCCATTTCTTTAGGATTATGACTTATTTCAACCTCCAAACAAAGAAATTATATCATTGATGTGGAAGCAGTGGCCACTGGAGTTTCTGAGGGTAGGGAGAAGAAAAAACTGGTTTAATATTCAAGATTTTCAGACTTGGGAATTGTTCTGAATGACATTGCAATGACAATTACATTCAATTATATATCTTGCCATAACATACAGAATTGGGTAGGAGAGAGTGTAAGCTACAATGTAAACTTTAATCCATGCTTAGTGACAATGCTCCAAAATGTGTTCATCAATTGCAATGAATGTACCTCACCAGTAAAGGATGTTGTTAAAGTGGGAAAATGTGGGAGGTGTGGGGAGCAGGGCATATGGGAATCCCCTATATTTTTTATTGACATTTGTATACTCTAAGTATCTTTAAAAAAATTTTTTAAATGAAAAAAAACAAAAACAAAAGACCTCCAAACATAAAACAATCCCCAGTTCCTTTGAGGTTCAGGCTGAGGCCTCCAGTTTGCCA
Source organism: Tolypeutes matacus (assembly GCA_026826555.1). NCBI lineage: Eukaryota > Metazoa > Chordata > Mammalia > Cingulata > Chlamyphoridae > Tolypeutes > Tolypeutes matacus. Next base: position 879,233 of record JAKSZT010038955.1, on the reverse strand, counting down.
TCTTTGCAAACTGGTCAATGGTAGGATCTGCAACAGAAGCATAATTGTGTTGTCAGTGGAGAGGCATAGAGATGGTTGGAAGAAGAAACGTTCTGGCATGGGTTACAGGACCCTGAAGGCACCTAAGATCCTGAAGAGGCAACTTTGGGTCCCTGGCATCCCCAAGAGTCAGACCCACAAGGAATTGAGCCCCATTTGATGCTCTCTGCTGAGGGTGTTGTCTTTTGGCATAGAGTGTCTATGTGTATTGTTGGCTGGGCAGCCTTCCCGTACATTTTGTATAAAGAGTGAGTGACACTGATGTAGAGGAGAGGGGAGGGGTCTAGGATTCTGGGACAAGAGACAGAATACCACAAACGTGGGGTGCATAATGAGCAGGAGTTGAAGTAATGACTTTCTTTTCCTCCCCTACACTCAACACTGCCCAGTCAAGACATCTGCATATTAAAAATGGACAGCTTCCTGGTGCTTTTCCTTTTTTCTCACTATTAATCATTTTTCTTCCTAAAGCCACTACCAAGCTTTGCTTGTACCTTTAAATTTTTAAAAAAAGTTAATCTTGATAATAAAAACAAATTTTCTTACTTCACTATATTTCAACATAAAAAGGTTGCAAAAGATACTCCTTTTAAAAATATAATAAAACCAGTTATATTAATTTTAATTAATTTTAAATTAAAAAAAAATAACCTAAATAACATGTAATCCTACTCTTTTCACTTATCCCACCCAAGTGATCAGTGTATTACAGTTTCCTTAAGGCTTCCTTTTTATTGGATTTTACATACATAGTAGAATTCTATAGAACCTCAGTTTTGGGGAATTTGCCATGAGGTGATCTGACCCTGAACAATGCTCAACAGGGACAGAGGGCACACAGGGCTTGTGCAGCTCCTAGTGAGGACACACTGAGATAAGCAGCTGGGCCAGGAAAGCTACACTGCTTCCATGGAAGGTGTCCTAGAGTGTCTCTGTCTTTATTATGGATTGAATCATGGCCTCCACAATGCCATGTCAAGTCCTCAAAACATCAAACAATCCCCCATTCCTTTGAGGTTCAGGTTGAGGCCTCCAGTTTGCCATCTTGTCCTTTGGATGTGAACTCATTTATAAATGTGTTTGTTAAAGATCCTATTTGTGAAGGTGAGTCCAACCTAAATCAGAGTGGATCTTAAACCAATAGGACTAGAGTCCTTATAAGTGGAGGAAATTTGGACACATTCAGAAGTCAATACAGATGAAGACAGAAAGCCAGGTGACAGAGGCAGGATTTGAGTTATGGAAAGCTGGCAAACTGCCACTAGAATGCTTCTGACTTCAGAGAAAGTGATCCTGCTGACATGTTGATTTTGGACATCTACCATCCCACACTGTGAGACAATAAATTCGTTAATGCAGTGAGTCATTGGTATTTGTTAGGGCAGCCCAGCAAGCTAAGATTCTTAACTTAACCTTTCTCCAGGAGACCTTAATCTGAGGTAGTTAAGGCCATCCCACATTCTTCACCCTTCTCATTACCTAACAAATGAAACTCCTGTTGACCTTTAGGTGATTGGGAGTGTAAGGTTCAGTCCTGAATAACTGAGATGTTGAACAATTTCAGGGATGTACTTAACCAGAATGCATTGTGAATTGACAGGGAGCCTTACAAGCTCTAGCGCTCCCACCTTCATGTTAAGACAGCATTGGGGTTTTGGGGGGCAAGATGGGATCAATTTAGGAGGGCACATGCTGACTCACTCTCTGAGGATGGCTGATTGGGGACAAGGTCCTCCCAGGGGTTCTGTGCTGGGGGCACACAGAGCAAGAATATTGGGGACAGTGATTTGGAGGGAGCTGGAGGTGAGGTGAATTACTCAGGAAGGATTCGTGAGTTTTTCCCCTGCCTGTGGTGGTTGAAACAGATGGCTGAGCCCCACCCTCAGGGAAAAAGGCTGGTTTGGGTTGTGACTCCTGCTAGCTACCCAGTGAGAGGGAGCAAACTCTGAGAGTGGGAGGGTTCTGGTGGGGAGTCGAGAGGGGTTTTCCTTCTGTGGATTTGGCTGCCTGGAACCCCTTGCAGCTTTGGGGAACAAAATAGCTGGCTTGAAGCAGCAACAGGCTGAGGGGAGTGATGAATCTGCTGAGGAAGGTTGATTTACCTAGCTGCCCAGGGATACGCCCGAAATCCCACTGGCAACCCGGTGATGGGGAGCATTCTCCAAGAGTGGGAGGGTTCTGATGGAGGTTGGAGAGGGGTTTCCTTTCTGTGGATTTGGCTGCCTGGACCCCCTCATAGCTTTGGGGAGGAGATAAGCTGGCTTGAAGCAGCACCAGGCTGAGGAGAGGGGCAAATATACTGAGGAAGCCTGATTTACCCAACATCCCAGTGATACTGAGGCTTGGCTCCAGAGGTGGCAGACTCAGCCAATTTTATCATTCTGCACTGAGAAGAATCAGAGCTTCAGCTCCACTTGGGAGAACAGGAAGTGGAAAGTCTTTGATTAGTTTCCACGAGCCTATTTAGTGACACCTCAGTGAAGAGGGTGGTCTAGAAGAGGACTTCTTTTGGGTCCCTTATTTCACCAAAAGAAGAAGAAGAAGAAGAAGAAGAAGAAGAAGAAGAAGAAGAAGAA
>JAKSZT010038955.1:847228-876608 GCA_026826555.1 Tolypeutes matacus | reverse complement strand
AGAAGAAGAAGAAGAAGAAGAAGAAGAAGAAGAAGAAGAAGAAGAAGGAGGAGGAGGAGGAGAAGAAGAAGAAAACATTCAATTTAAAAAATAAAAAATAAAATATGTTTAATTTAGTTTAATTGCTAAAATCTGCCTCAAAACCTGGAGATGTAACCTTACAAGGCAATTGATTGATGAACAAAAGCTGGCTGAGAGGTTCCACAAGGTCCCAAGGAACAATGTTCTTCCTTAGCTTTGTTTGCCTGCTTCCTTGTGTGGTTGTTTGATTTTTCTTTGTTTATTGTTGCCTCTTGCTTTTCTTTCCTCTTTCCTCCCCCCCCTTCTTTTTTCTTTTCTTTTTCTTTTAAATTAGGTGCTGTTATCTTGTCTCTTTTTGCCTTCACCAGGAGGCCCCGGGAACCGAACCCGGGGCCTCCCATATGGTAAACGGGAGCCCTACTGATTGAGCCACAGCCGCTTCCCTCTTATCTCTTCTTTGCTGTGCTTCTCCTTCCATGATCTCCCATTCTCTCTATATATTGAATTTGTCTCCCAACACTATCCCTTTTCTTCCTTCATCCTTCTGCCTTCTGCTTTCTGTTGTGGTTCTTACATACCACCTTTTTTCATTAGCCCACAACTTAAGGGTGTCAATATCTATTCTATCTATTCTGTTTTCTTCTATTTTATTATTATTATTAACTTTTTCCTTTAAGCCCTTTCTTTACTCTTTCTCTCTCTCCTCATCATTGTAGCCTTCAAAATGATTATATATATTTTCCTCTATTTGGTTTCCCAGTCCATTGTAGGTACTCCACTTTTTTTCTTATTACTCTATATTGCCTACATGAGTTAAATATTCATTTTTACTAATTCTTATACAGCACCTCTTCTAAATTTTACCAATATTACCTTTAGATTTCTTCCTTTCACACATCTTTTGATTCTTCTGGCCCTAATCTGTTGCCTTCAAGGGAACATAAAAATAAGCAAGGAAATAAAATGAGAAGAATAAAGTCTCAAAGAGAATGTTTAAAACACACAGAGAACAACAAGCTAAATAAAACTCTAGAGATGAGGGAGAAGCTAATCAACTGAATAAACACATAAAGATAAAATGATGACTAGAGGGCAACAAAAAATTACAAACCACACTGAGAAAGAGGAAGACGTGGACCAGGCCTATGAACAAACTAAAAACCAGGAAGAGATACAGAACATTGAACAACTATTCAAAGCTTTCCAAACAAATATCATGGACCAACTCAGTGAGGTGTAGGAAGAGATTAAGGATACTAAAAAGACACTGGGAGAACATACTAAAGAAATTGTAAACATACATAAAAAGATAACGGATATGATGGTAATCAATGGCACAATCCAAGAAATCAAAAAGACACTGGATTCACATAACAGCAGTTTGAACAGGCAGAAGAAAAATTAGTGATTTGAAAGATAATGCATCTGAAATCAAACAGACAGTAGAACAGATAGATAAAAAAGATAAAAAAAATAGAGCAGGGACTCAGAGATTTAACTGACAACACAAAATGCACAAATATACGTGTTATGGGTATCCCAGAAGGAGAAGGGAAGGGAAAGAAAACAGAAGGAGGGTTGAAGGAAATAATGGCAGAAAACTTCCCAACCCTATTGAGAGAGATGGATGTACAAGTCCTGGAAGCACAGTGCACCCCAAACAGTATAAATCCCAACAGGCCAACACCAAGACATATACTTGTCAAAATGTCCAATGCTCAAGACAAAGAGAAAATACTCAATGCAGCAACAGAAAAGAGACCCATTACATACAAGGGAAGCACAATAAGATTAACTGCTGGTTTCTCATCTGAAATGATGGAGGCAAGAAGACGGTGGTATGACATCATCAAAGCACTAGAAGAAAAAAACTTCCTGCCACAAATTCTATATCCAGCAAAACTGGCATTAAAAATGATGAAGAGTTCAAAATATTCACAGAGAAACAGAAATTAAGAAAGTATGCCAATAAGAAACCCACACTTCAAGAAAATAAAAAGGAAGTTCTACAAATTGAAAGGAAAAAACGAGGGAGAGAGAGTTGGAGGAGAGTTTAAAAATAACTAAAAAGACAAAAAGAGAAATAAAAACAACATATGACATACATTAACCCAACGAAAATATGGCTGAAGTAAGAAATTTGTTGCGAGTAAAAACACTGAATGTTAATGGATTAAATTCACCACTCAAGAGACACAGAATGGATAAGGAAATATGATCCATCTATATGCTATCTACAAGAAACCCACCTTCGACCCATGGATCCAAGGAGGCTGAAAGTGAATGGCTGGAAAACAATTTTACAAGCAAACAATAGCCAAAAATGGGCAGGAGTAGCTATCTTAATATCAGACAAAATAGACTTTAAATGCAAAATTATTTTAAGAGACAAAGATGGACAGTTTTTATTAGTAGAATGGGTAATCTATCAAGAAGAGAGAACAATCATAAACAATTATACACCTAATAGGAGTGCCTCAAAATACATGAGGCAAACTCTGGGAAAAATAAGTAGAGAAATAAATGTCTTTACAATTATAGAGTGGAACTTTAATACACCATTATCACCATAAGACAGAACATCAAGACAGAGAATGAATAAAGAAACAAAAACTCTGAACAATACATTAGAGGACCTGGACCTAATACACATATACAGAACATTACACCCAAATACAACAGGATTTTCATTCTTCTCGAGGGCACATGGATCATACTCCAATATAGACCACATGTTAGGCCACAGAACAACTCTCAATGAATTAAGAAAGATTGAGATTATACAAAGTAATTTCTCTGACCACAATGGAATGAAATTGGAAATCACTAAGTCCAGAGAACCAGATTAGGCACAAAGATATGGAAGTTAAACAACACACCCTTGGACAAACAGCGGGTCAAGGAAATCTCAAAAGAAATCAGTAACTACTTTGAAATGAATGAAAATGGCAAGACAACATATAAAAACCTATGGGATGCAGCCAAAAATCTCCTGAGAGGGAAGTTCATAGCCATAAATACATATATTAAAAAAAGAAGAAAGAGGTAAAATTGAAGACCTAACTGCACACTTGAAGGAAATAGAAAAACAACAAAAAACTAAACCTCAAGGAAGTAGAAAAAATGAAATAGCAAAGATTAGAGCAGAACTAAATGAAAGAGAGAATAAGAAAACACTAGAAAAAATAAAGAAAACCAAAAGCTGGTTCTTCGAGAACATCAATAAAATTTACAAACCCTTAGACAGACTAACAAAGAAAAAGAGAGAACAGATGCAAATACACAAAATAAAGAATGAGCAAGGGGATATCACTACTGACCCCACAGAAATAAAGACTATCATAAGAGGATACTTTGAAAAATTATATGCTAACAAGAATGATAATTTATAGGAAATGGACAAATTTCTAGAAACTCACAAACAACCTACATTGATGAAAGAAGAAATTGATGAACTCAAGAGTCCAATTACAAGTAAAGAGATAAACTCACTCATCAAAAACTTCCCACCTAAGAAGAGCCCAGGACCAGATAGCTTCACAGCTGAATTCTATTAAACATTCCAGAAAGAGCTAACACCAATCCTGCTTAAGCGCTTCAAAAATATAGAAGTAGAAGGAATATTGCCTACTCAATCTATAATGCCAACATTTCCCTAATACCAAAGCCAATCAAAGATACCACAAGAAAGGAAAATTAGAGAAAAATTTCTCTAATGACCCTTGCTGCTAAAATCCTCAACAAAATACTTGCTAATCACTTTCAACAACATATCAAAATAATTATACACCATGACCAAGTGGATTTCATCCCGGGTATGCAAGGATGGTTCAATATAAGAAAATCAATCAATGTAATACACCATATAAACAGATTGAAAGAAAAAAAATCACATGATCATCTCTATAGATGCAGAAAAAGCATTTGACAAAATACAGCACGCTTTCCTGATAAAAACACTGCAAAAGATAGGAGTAGAAGGAAACTTTCTGAATATGATAAAGAGTATATATGAAAAACCCAAAGCGAACATCATTTTCAATGGTGAAGTTCTAAAAGCATTCCCTCTGAGATTGGGAATAAGACAAGGATGTCCCCTATCACCACTCCTATTTAACATTGTCTTAGAAGTACTTGCTTGAGCACTGAGGCAAGAAAAATATATAAAAGGCATCCAAATTGGAAAAGAAGAAGTAAAATTTTCATTATTTTCAGATGACATGATCCTATCCTAGAAAGCCCTGAGAAATCTACAACAAAGTTGCTAGAACTTATAATGGAGTTCAGTCATGTTGCAGGCTATAAGATCAATGCTCAAAAATCAGTAGCATTTCTGTTCATCATTAACGAATAATCTGAGGAGGAAATCAAGAAAAAAAATACCATTTACAATAGTAACTAAAAGAATCAAATACCAGGAATAAATTTAATTAAAGATGTAAAGGACTTATATACAGAAAACTACACAGCATTATTAAAGGAAATCAAAGAAGACTTAAATAAATGGAAGAATATTCCCTGTTCATGGATAGGGAGATTAAACATCACCAAGATGTCTATCCTAACCAAACTAATTTACAGGTTTAATGCAATCCCAATAAAATTCCACACTGTATTTTTTAAAGAACTGGAAAAATTAACTACAAAATATATTTGGAAAGGTTAGTGGCTCCGAATCTCCAAAGACATATTTAAAAAGAAAAATGTAGTTGGAAGTATCACACTACCTGACTTTAAAACATACTACAAAGCCACAGAGCTCAAAACTGCACGGTATTGGCCCAAGGATATACATTCTGACCAATGGAACCGAATTGAGAGTTCTGATATACAGTCATCTGATATTCGGCAAGGCCACCAAGCCCACTCAGTTGGGAAAGAATGGCCTCTTTAACAAGTGGTACTTGGAGAATTGGATATCCATATCCAAAAGAATGAGAGAGGAATACCATTTCACACCTTATACAAAAATCAACTCAAGATGGATCAAAGATCTAAATATAAGAGCCAAAACCATAAAGACCTTGGAAGATAATGTAGGGAAGCATCTACAGGACCTTGTAATAGGAAATGGTTTCATGAACTTCACACCCAAAGCATGAGCAGCACAAGAAAAAAATAGATAAATGAGATCTCCTCAAAATTAAAAACTTCTGAAGAATATTATTAAGAAAATAAAAAGGCAGCCTACCCAATGGGAGAAAATGTTGGGAAACCATATATCTGATAAGAGCCTAATATCCTGCATATATAAAGAAATCTTACACCTCGAAAATAAAAAGACAAACAACCCATTTTAAAAATGAGCAAGTGAGCTGAAAAGACAATTCTCCAAGGAAGAAATACAAATGGCTAAAAAGCACATGAAAAAATGCTCAATATCGCTGGCTATTAGTGAAATGAAAATCAAAACTACAATGAGATACCATCTTACACCCATCAGAATGGCAGCTATTAAAAATAACAGCAGACTATGAGTGTTGGAGAGGATGTGGAGGAATAGGAACACTCATCCACTGCTGGTGGGATTGTGTTATGGTCCAGCCACTGTGGAGGACAATTTGGCAGTTCCTCAGAAAACTAACAATAGATTTTCTGTATGATCCAGTGATTTCACTACTGGGTATATACCCAGAAGAATTGAAAGCAAAGACACGGACAGATATAGGCACACCAATGTTATAGCGGCATTGTTCACTATTGCCAAAAGTTGGAATCAGCCTTGGTGCCCATCGGCAGATGAATGGATAAACAAAAGTGGTTCATCCATACAATGGAATGTTACTCAGCTGTAAGAAGGAATAAAGTGCTAAGACATGGAATAACATGAATGAATCTTGAAGACCATATGTTGAGTGAAGCAAGCCAGGCATTGAAGGAAGAACAGTACATGAACTCACTGATTTGAATTGAGGAAAGTGAGCAATCTCTGAGAACTATTGTCTGAAAGATAGCTTAACAAGAGAGAGGGGGAAGAGAATGTTGTGAGATATCACCCATATGGACATAATCTATGGTAAAGTGATAGAGTGTAGTTGCATATTGAAGGATAGGACAGGTGGTTATTGATATTACTGGGTTTGGTGGTGCGGGGTTGACAGGTGGGTAGATTAGGAAGGACCGGTTAGAATACCCAGGATACTGGGGAGAGATGGGAGAGGGACCAGGTGAACACGTTTGAAAGTGCAGGAGTGGGAATACTCTTATGACAATAAGACAAGTTAATGTCACTGGTTTAGGGTGTAGGTTGGGGTGGTATTCAGGATGGGGTTCATCTGGAGTAGGTTTCTGAGGAGTGAGTGAGTGTTCATCCTGTCATAATGGGTTGTGTCAGGGAATGTTGACCCACACAGTGAGTGGGAAGGAGATGATCTCCCATCTTTGGGAGAACCGATCAACCCCAAAACAGACTATTGGGTATCTCTTATGAGCAACGGAGGATCATAACAGGGGAGGACAATCAGCATGTCAAGACCTCTTGTTGCATGTAACTATAAACCTTGTCATACAATCAGGCAAGACAGTGGGGTGTCATGTGCCCAAGGGAATGGGGAGGAAAGAATAGAAAAGATCAAACAGGGGGTATTTAGTGGTCATGGGAAATGTTTTTCATAACCTTATAGTGATGGACATAGGACATGGTAAATATCATCAAAAAAATATTAAACAGTACCATCTAAATTATAAACCATACTGTAAACCATTGACAATGTTTAGTAGCTATATTTCATTATCTGCATAACAGTTAGAACAATGCTACCATCCACATACAAAAAGGTTTTAATTTGGGGTGAGGAAAGGGGGAGGACGTTGGGTATATGAGAATCTTTAGTATTCTGTGTGTGATTTTGCTGTGACCTAAAACTTCTTTGAAAATTACATGAAAATTTGGGAGACACTGCGGAGTGAGAGGAGTCAGGTGCCACAGTACACACTGGACACCTGATAATGCAGTGATAAAAGCTAAATGCTTAATTTTTTTTTTTTTTACTTTTTTTGTTTTTTCCATTTTTTGAATATCCCAATCCTTTAATTTAATTTAATTTTTAGTGGTTTTTTTTGTTTCCCTGTATTTTATCTCTTATATTTAAACTTATCATTATTATTTCATTTTCCTATTATTTGTATTTGGATATCATATGGGCTTCATCTTCAAGGAAGTTTTGGGTCACAGAAGGGCTACAGTGGGGGCAGGAGTGGATCATTGGTTGGGGGTGTCTGGGATGGGGGTTTCATGGGAGGAAGTTCACTTGAATATACATGAAAGATATATAAAATTTTTCAAATGATCAAGGGATGGAGCATGGACACAGTGGGTAGACAATCTCTCAATAAATGAAAGAATGCTGAATTCCCAGCCTGGAGAGATCTGCCACATTCTCCAAGGGAGCAGCAACAGTCCCCCGAGTGCAGGGGCAGTGTATGGCAAACTAGGATGGTCCACTAATGGGTTCTTGTCATCGATGACTAGCCTTATGAGTCTTTGCTTTTGTAATTGAAACTTTGCCTACTGTTATGTGTTGCCTAAGGGTTGCCACCTGAGATCCTACTTGTTGCTCAGTTGTAGCCTTTCTCTAAGCCAAACTCAGCATATGAATGCATTACCTTCCCCTCAGCATGGGACATGACTCCTGGGGATGAGCCTCCCTGGCAGTGAGGGATTAATTACATGTGCCAACTGGCAATATGACTGGAAAAAGACCTTGAATAAAGGGGGGATAGGATAAAGACAAATGAATTCATATGGCTAACAGACTTCAAAGAGTGTCAGGAGGTCATCCCAGAGGTAACGCTATGCACAACTCAGTAGGATCTCATGGAACACCAAATTGGATATCACCCCACACAGAGGGGCTCCTGAGGGCTCTGGAAACACCCAGGTCCTATATAAGGAGGGATAGCTTCAGAGATTGATGCCTTATCATTGGGCTATACTTTGGAATCTGTTCTCCTGAGAGTGACAGAGTTGGACTCAAATAAGTCCTCCCTGCACATTGTCAATCAGTCCTGTCTATTCAAACCTATACTTAGTGCTGGAGTTTGTAGGTGTACATCCAGAGACTGGAGCCTTTGACCTGCCCACGTGCCAGCTATGCCTAGAATTTTGGTGGAACTGAAACTCCCACACTACAGCTCAATGAACTCACTCAAGTCAACTGGTGAGGAGATGATGATGGACAATGGCCATCACAGGGAATGGAGAGAGCCTGCAGCTGATGGCAGGATAATCCCATCCATTTTATCCATGGGATATAAGCCCCTTCTCACGCGAAGGTAGTGTGGACATCACCATCAGAGACTCTTCAGGATTTGGGGAAGAGCTATGGACTAGAGTGGACTTACTGGTATTCTGTTGTAGAGAAATTGTGATTCAAGCAATGGAAGAAATTACAACATTGTGGTGGGAAAAATATGTATATATGGAAGGATTATATTAAAATTAAAAAGGGAGCAGGGGGTGGGGTATATGTGAAACCCCTATATTTTTATGTAATTTTTATATAACATAAACCTCCTTAAAAATATATAAATAAAAAAATTTTTTAAAGAAAGATAACATTGGACGGCATGGCTGAGCAACCATAGGGGTTTATATAGAATGGGTTTCTGGCTCCAGGGAGAGGGTCTCAGGGCATCCTGCACTTGCCTGCACTTATTTGGACCATCCAGTTCTTGTCTCTGCCTCCATGTACACACTCAGTAGTGGCCGTCCCACTGAGCTCTTCAGTAATGTTGATTTTCTTGAATTGCTTAAAAGAAAGTTTGCAAGCACAGAGAGCCTGTGATCTTGTTTTCCTTAATCTCCTCATCCTACCCAATCCACACTGATAATTTCCTCTTCTTCTTCTTCCTCTCTTTTCATATCTTGGATGCCTTCTGTGAATTCTGGGAAAGGAGAATTTACAAAAAAGATTCCTCCTCCTCAACTACTTTTGAGAGGTTCAGGGAAGAGAACACATTTGAATGTCCATAGAAAACATGTGTGGCCACAGACCTGTGAGTGGAGAGTGAAGTCTGGAACCAACCTCACAATTGCCCCCTCCACAGGGTGTGGCCCAAGACACCTGATTCTCAGCTCAGCTCCCTGCGTGGGCCATTCAGTATTAGAGCAGTTGATTCATGGTGAATAGTAGGTTTGGAATTCAGAGCAATGCTAGAAAAGTAGGGGAGGAGGGTGGTGAAATTGTTTTATAAACATTGTTGCTCCCAAGACCTCAACTTCCTGGATGAGATCAATTCCTTCAAGATGCCAATCATATAATCTGAGCACCTCTTAAAAAAAAAATATATATATATATATATATAAATAATATTTTTGTAAGCAAATGCACATATATGCATATATATTTATATATCATTTTACAAATGTTGGTATGTATTGTGAAAATTTTGATTTTTACCCACAATAAAAAAATTAATTAATTAATTAAAAAAAAAAAAAGAGAAGCACAGGAACTGTGTTGTTGGTCTTGCAAAAGGAAAGGGAAAAGTTAGAGTTGAGCGCAGAACTCAAACACCTGTTCTTCATGTCAGGGTGTGACCGGATCCCAGGACACAATTCTGTCCTCATGTGTACACTCCTCTCCCAGGACCTTGATTGCTTCACCTCTGCCATAAGGGACTGGGACCCTATTAAAGGGGTCTCTAGTGTCCCCTTTCCAGCCCTCAAATACCATAACTGTGTCCTGGGAGAATCACATTTTGTTTGGGAATTAAAAATCCTTCATCCTAAGAGGAAAACCTGTGGCTAAGGAAAAGGCCCCATACTCCAAGCTGCCCTCTTCAATCAGAGATCAGTATGTAATAGGCTCTCAATCAACATTCCCCTGACCAAAAATATCATAGAATCATCTCTAATTACCCAGTGACATTTTTATATCTGAACATAATTAGAAAAAAACAATAATAAAGTGAGCATTACATCTCAAAGTAAGGTCATATTACCTAGGAATTAGATGGGGCCTCCCCATCTGCCCTGTCACTAGGAGGTTCCTCTAACCAGCCCTCAGGGGGAGCTAGGAGGACATAGAGTAACTGTCAGTTCACTGGGGTGCTGCTTATGGGTTATTTGGGGAGCTGCATAGGACTTAGGAAGGGGCAAGAAAATATGGAGGCAGAGGGATAATAAGCCTGGAATCATGAGTTGGTGAGCCAACATCATCCTTTTTAGAAGAAGGTTGCTAAATGAGAAGAACAGGAAACAAATGAGAAATAAAGTTCTTTGGCTGAGTAACTAAAGGCATTCTATTGAAAAAGGAAATATTCAGTCTACAAATGGTACAAAAATACAAACTGTGCTTTACTGGCAGAATCCCATACAATTCATCTTGCTGAATTTTGCAATATCATTTCAAACTCCCCAGAGTCAAATTGTTACTGTGTAGTATTTTTTCTCTTTAAATTATAAGTAACCTTTTATTGGTGGACTGGAATTAATTCTAGGCAAGATATTTTATTGTACTGAGTCACTAATCTTTTTTCATGAAGATAATTATAGAGGGTTGACACCTTTCCATATTACAAATAGTGAATGTTGACCTTGTAATATTTTTCCTTTTAGTATCCTTTCTTATTACTAGGTAAGTGTACACTCTGATTGATGTGACTCCATGCTCATACTAACCAACCCACAGTGGGCCAGTTCATTAGGAAGGAGGCTCCAAGTTCCACAAGAGAGTTGCAAGAAGGGATAAATACTAGCCTAATTACTAATTGGGACTTTGAGTTCTTGTTGGTTAATCCCCCTCGTGTGTGTAGGTCACAGATTTGATCATTTGTTGGTCTTGAGGTGATGAATGTATCAAATAGATCAAAATGTCTCCCTGATTCTTGTCTGCTTGAACCATGTGTTGAGCAGTGACCGAGTCTTGGCAGAGGTTGACCAGCTTGTCCTTCTGCTGGTTCACAACTCTCAGACTCTGTGTGTTTTCCAGAAATGTGGGGATTTCTATGAGCTTTTCACATTAATATCTATGTCTAAATATCTGGTGCCTCTCATACTAATAACTATGAGTAAATATCTGGTAAAAATGCACCTAATGCTAACTAGAGTAATGGGACCCCTGAGGCTATCTAATATAGAGGAGCAGTGTTTAGGAGCCCTATAAGCTGGGCATTTCCAGAGACACACATAGATGAAGGGCATCCCTTGCATGGTCAATGATGACTCATGGTTGTGAGAGAAGTGAATGTGAGAAGTTCAGCATATCAGCACAGGGTCCACATGCTTGGTTTCACATTTTGGCTCTCCTTCTTAGGGACTTGAAATCTTGAGTCACTAATCTGTGAACCTCAGAATTTCCACTTAAAGGATGGGGAGAGTAAACATAATCCCAGGAATGATTGTGAGGAGGATTTTATGAGTTATTATATGCAATGTTTGCAGTGGTTGTGGGATTATTTTTGAGAAAGTTTGTAATGGCAGTTGTTTAGTTTTAGGTTAGACACATCTCTTGGGGAAACACACATACTAACTCCCCTCTGTCTCCACCATATTCACATTCAAACCACGTAGTCTCACACATACACATGCCCTAACCCCCATACACACAAATCCATGGCTCCCAAAGGGAACACAGCTGCTTTCAGGACTATAGTATGTGCCCATAGTCCTTCCCCTGGAAAGTCTCTTTAACTACACCCCCAGTCCTTATTCCCACCAAGGGCTGGAACCATGGTGGCTTTCTAGACAAATTTAAGAAAGCCCTGGTTTTCCTATCCAGATTTTTCTGTAAGTCAGTAATTCTAGATAAGGTACCATTTTCACTTGTTCCTTGTGCCACCTGCAGTTACAGAAAACTATGAGAATCATATCATGCTGTACCCTGTTTGAACAAGACTTTTGCTTCCTTGCCACCATTAGACATGTATCTCTCAAGTCCATTTTGGTTGCTGATTATAAAATTCTTAATCCAAGAAGAAAAATCTACAGCTGAGTGACAGGCCGCCTACCATATAGTTTATAACTTGCTGCTGCCATTCATGTATGCCCCTTCAATCATCGATCATTTGGAAGAGACTCCCACTCAGCAATCTCTTGCCCAAGAAAATTGTATATATCACCTATAATGTAAGTGAGTATATAGCCTTATATGAAATCAATTGAAAAAGGAAGAAACAAACAAACAAACAAAAAAGAACCTTGCCACCTTACAGAAAGAATAGAAACCTCACCTTGCCTTTAGTTTGGGCCTTTTCACACTGTTGGTCACTTGGAAGTACTACTATGAGCTAGTTCCTCCTGGGAATCTAGGAGGACACAGAATAACTCAAGACATCAGTGTATTACTCATGAATTACTGGGACTATTCTGGCTGTGACAAGAAGTGAGCGTGTTTAGAGTTGGTGGTTTAACAAAGAGAGTGTGAGCTGCCTCATGGCCATCCTCCATGATGAAAGAAGTATGGCAAACAGAGTAGCAGGAATGAAACAAGACTCAAAGTTTTAGATTTGTAGCTAATGGCAACCAAAAGTAACTGGCCATAGTCAGTCTGCAAATGGTACTAAAATACACACTATGATTCAGAGGTATAGTCCCATCACACTTCCTGCTTATTCTGTATGTCACCTAAATGCCAGTATGTTCTTGAAAAAATCCAAAACAATTCAGCCTCCATGGATCCATATATACTGATAGCATTTACCATATGTTCTACAGGAATTTCAAGGTGACTAGAATTAACTTGGTTAGTAGATTAGATTCAATTTTAGGCAGTACATTTTATTGCACTTTTTCACTAATACTTTGTTGTAAAGATAATCAATTATAGAAAATTTGAAAATATTGAAATCTAACCATTTAAAAACCATCATTTATTAATCCAATCATTTTCATTCCACTCTTCCTTTTCTATACCATATGTGTGTATTCATTGAATTATTGTCTGTCCATCATTGGCCATCAGTGGTCAGACCATCATTATGAAGGGATGCATAGTTTGGTTGATGATGCCATCTAATGTAGCTATCTAGGAGCATTTCAACAAGGCTGTTGGGGACCAGGTCAAGAATGAAGTGGTATTTGAGTTCTTATTTGTTTATGCTGGTTTGCTTCACATAATTCTATCAATTCTTTGAAAATTTCTTCCACATCAAACTGAGAGGTAAATGCTATAATTTCTAGGGCATAATCTAGTTTAAAAAGTTGATAACAATCTAGGAAAATTAACTTTGTAAAGATGAAGGAAATGTATCAGTATTTAAACTGAGAAATCCCCTCCAAGGTAGGGAAAGCTGTTCTGATGGTCCAGAGAGTCCAGGTATTTCAGAGTTCTATGATGACATGGACCACACAGTATTTCACTACTGGTGCTGGTGTCTACTATATTCATATCCAGGTTTCCTCCAGCTTGTACAATGGAGTCTGAGCAGGGCTGCCTCCCACCAACCTGAGTTAGGTCTCCCCATTGAATGTATGAGCTGAAAGAATATCTGACCACAATGTATTAGTTTATCCACCAGTCTTTTCCTGGCAAGTCAATTTCTTCAGATCATGTGTACCCTTATTTGAAATGATGCCTATTTATATCTGGGTTTGCTTTTGATAATCAGCCCATCTTATGCAAACAATTTCCAAGCTACTGAAGGACTGGTGGCCTGACATGAAATTTCCAACTATGTCATCTGAAGTCCAGCAATCTAGTTGTTGTAGAGGGATAGGACTGGGGAAGTTGAGAACAGGTCCCAGTAACCTCCATCTTGTTACACAGAAGCAGGTGGACCAATAGAATAGAAGTCCAAATTAGACTTCCTACAAAAGGGCGCTGGTAACTTGTCTTCAAGTTTCTAACTCTATTTCATATAACTGAGATCACACATGCCTTATTTTTATCTGTTTTATTCCACTCAACATGATCTCTTTGGGTTTCATTCATGTTCTAGCATGTATGGGAACTTCATTATGTTTTATAGCTGAATAATACTCCACTGTATATGTATATAACATTGTGGTTACCATTCATCTGTTGATGGCCTTATGGATTGTTCCACCTTTTGGCAATTGTGAATAGTACCATTATGCATATCACTGTGCAAATATGTGTTTAGTCCCTGTTTTCAATATTATTAGGTAATTACCTAGAAGGGGGTTTGCGAGGTCATATCAACAAAATCCTTTTTTATTGTACAAAGATCCACTGTAAGACACCACAATAAACTTAGGTATCTTATCTCCTAATCACTTCTGGCCTGGTAATAGTTTGTATATTATGTTGTTTTTCAGTGAACTATTCTGTAAATGGCAAACAAAAGAGATTGAAAATTCTATTCATACTGTTTGCCATTATTAGCTTTATAGTTAATGAACAGTTTTAGAGAATGAAATGTTGATGTTTCCATCAATAAGTGCATTGTCTATTTTAATTAGAGAAATTAGAATGTGGAGAATTGATCCCATTATGACTATGCAATATCAGTCTTGAGTACTGATAATCTTCATATGGGGAACTCTACTTTGTCTGAAAGTAATACTGAAACTTTCTTTTTTTCCTAAAGATATATTTTATTTATTTATTTCTCTCCCCCAACTCATTGTTTGCACTCACTGTCTGCTCACTGTGTCTGCTCATCTTTTTTGGGGGAGAGGCACTGGGAACTCCAATCCCTGCTTGTTGTATCATCTTGTGTCATCTTGTTGAGTCAGCTTGCTGTCTTGTTCATCTTCTTTAGGAGGCACAGGGAACTGAACCTGGGACCTCCCATGAGGTAGGTGGGTGCCCAACTCCTTGAGCCACATACACTTCCCCAAACTAACTTTCTTTTGGTTGATGTTATCATAGTACATATTTATCTAAATCCTAGTTTTTACCCTGGGATGCATTTAAATTTAAAGTGGCTTTCTTGAAACAGCATATTAGAATAAATGTCTGATGCAACAAAGAACAGTTTTAATGTTCAGTTTTTCAAGTTTTCTTGTTGTTTTTATAAGAATAAGGGAAAATTTTCTCAGATTTTATATAATCAAACTTAGCAGTAATTTTTTTAAAAATAAAAGCTGAAACCTGAAAACTTTCCAAGTTTCTAGAAGTGAATAAATACATCGTGTTATAATTAAACATTGAAAATCCACTCAGCATCAAAATCACTAATTGTCTGATACTCATTAAACAGGGTGCAAAGTCAAACAATTATTCTGAGAATTAGAAACTAAACAAAAGTTCACACTTTACAATTCAATTTATATAAATTCTGGATAGAAAGACAAGTAATGACATGTGAAATATCAGGGACTCCTACAAATTCAACTACATGTAGCCTGGTAATCTATATGTTCTTTAAGTAAATACTAGAATGCCACAAACTGCCATTGTAGAGATAGGCTTCCTGAAAGCCTCAGAATATAACAATCTGTCCTGGTGCTGGCTCAAGGAAGCAGTCATGTCAAGGGTGAGGAGCACAGGCCCAGACACTGGGGCTCTCTCACCAGATCTGAGCTCTTGGCACATCACAATAATCCTCTAGGCTTTTGTTTGGAGATTGACATCTGTAAAATGGAGGTAACATTGCTATCTACTTCACATGTTTTGTGGGGTTTTGTAACAAGTAAAAGAGAATACCATCATATTAACCATCATGATATTAAATACTCTTTAAAATATAACTTACTTCCAGAATCTGGATCACATAGTACACTCATTCCAACAGCTTATACATTAAAATTGCTTTCTTACTCTTTGAAATTTTTCAAAAAATTTTTTGAAATCTAAACCTGTTGCTTAAGACAGTAGATAATGTTGTATTTATTTTCTTTACTTTAAATTTTTATTATAATTGACTTTTTCCTGTTTTGATATGATCATACCCTATCTTCTGCTAGGCCTTTATTGGGTGAGTTCCATGTAATCAGAGCTGACTTGGAGTTTATTTTCATCATGCCTACCTGAGTTGAATTTTTTTCAGCTCTGGGCACCAAAATGTTAGTTTCCACTGCTGATACCTTTTTTTTTTTTCTGCCTTTTTGGCTTGGGGTCTTTTGTGTGTGCTCTGCAGAGAGAATTCCCCCTTTTCAGCTCTCCCAGCTGAAAGCCACACTTGTATTTACTTGATGGCTGTCATGTGATGGAGGAGGTTGGGCCTATGGATATATTCTCTGACCTTCTGACTGAGCCTTGTTTTTAGGCAGGACTTGTGAACCTGGGTCTGGGTGTGGCTGTCTATGTGGCTCTGTACCTTCTAGTCAGAGACAGTTTTGGGATTACCATGAATTCCTGCTCCTGAGAGTAGAGTGTAGTTTTTCCATTTCTTCCGGCAATTGGAGTGGTTTTCCTTTTATCAGTTTCTTTTGTGACTCATTTTGGTCCTTTCCCTGGAGGTAAAGCTTTTATTCCTAGGGAAGACAGAGATGGTGCTTAGAGCATTTTGGTGGCAAAATCTATTCCTTTCCCTATTTCTATATGATTTCACCTGTTGGATACAGATTGTGATGGTTATCCCCATTCTGATTAATTATTTCTTCTGTAATGGAGCTAGGGGAGGTGGGTGTCAGTGCATTTTAGCAGTGGCTGCTATTCTTCCCCAGACAGCACCACAACAGGAAGGTTGGGCCCTTTTATGGATTTCCCCAGCCCTGTAGGAACACTCTGCAAAACTGTAGGAATCCATCTACACATGTAGCCATTGACAAATCTGCACTCTTATGCCTTGGGCACACCTTGTCTAAGGAGATTGATTGCATATTCTTATTTGACCTTTTAGTAAAGTAAATCACCATCTGTGAGCATCACCCCCAGGTAAGCTAAGATTTGGTTCCTGTTTCTCCCTGCAGGTATCCACCTCCCTCCAGCTTACAAGTCTGTTGTTTATCCAGTGACTTCATTTACCTGATGTGTTGAATTGCAGTTTGTCCAGTTTTTATTCTTGCTTTTGTTGTAGGAACAATATAGGCCCTTTTTCTGAGAATCAGACTTCTTTCTAACAGCTAGAAACTACAAACAGTCCTAATATATCTCAGCAAATAAGTAGATAAAAGCATTGGTGTGTTTGCATACTTTGGAATACTATTCAGCATTAAAATAATGAATGCTTGGGATTCACAACAATTTGGATTGATTACCAACATTATGCTGAGTGAAGAAGGTGAATAAATAAAAGCACATACCTTATGATTCAATTTATATAAATTCTGGAAGATACAAACTAATCCAATATAACTTATAAAAGATCAATCCTTACCTTGGGATGTGGTGGGAGGTTGGAAGAGGTAGGAAGGAGGGATTACAAAAGGACAAGAGAAAACTTGTAGGGTTGTTGGATTTGCAACCTTTCTTGCTGGTGCTGGTGGCATGAGTGTATACATATAAAAGTACATAAATATTTAACAATTTAAATATATGTCATTAATCAAATATCAATTATCCCTCAGTAATCTGTTTTAAAAAGTAAATATATTGGCAAAGAAGGTGATATAGAGACATAAATACCCATGATGTGTCAGAGACTCCTGAAAAATATTCCTGCACCCTGGTCCTCTGCACATTATTCAGGCAAACACTAGAATGCATCCACAACACAATTGGTTCTCACTACACAAAAGCAGCTGTGGAGGGTGTCAGCTTCAATAGGTTTTTCACCCTCTGTCCTGGAGCTGGTTCAGGCAGGAATTTCAGACCAGTGGTCTATAAGGGCTCACATTTACCAGATATGTGTTCATAGGCATGTCACTGAACTTTTGTAGTTTTACATCTGTGGAGTTAATATTGATACTTTTTTCCATGTTTAGTTTTTTTTAAAACTGAAATAATATGATTGATATGAGTTTTAGCTCAGCACAAACATAAAATAAGAAATCACATTTCCATGAATCCTATCACTGCCAACACCACCAGCACACTCATATCTGCTCTGGGCACTGTCCCTTCTGAAGGCATCCAGCCCCATACCTTGCTATATGGTAGGAGGAAAAGACTGGGTCCCTACCCCAGCTAATTAAAACCAGCCCATCCCTGACTGTGCAACTCTGGGAGAGGAGCCCCAGCCTTGGGAATCTGAGGTGTTCACATTCATTGATGGGGACAGAAAGGAGAGAATTAACCATGGAGTTTGAGCTTAGCTGGGTTCATAATATGACAACTTTAAAAGAAGTTTTCTGCATAAAAATAAGTACATTGACTATGTGAGTATGTATGAGTGAGAGGAATATTGATATTGTGTGACAATTTTCAGAAGGTGTTCAATGTGGGGTGCAGATGGTGGAGTCTGGGGGAGAGTTGGATAATGCCTAGGGAGTCTCTGAGACTCTCCTGGACATCCTGTGGATTCACCTTCAGTAACTACAAGATTGGCTGGTTCCAGCAGAGTCCCTCAAGGGGTCTAGAGTGATGGAATGAAGATAAACTATGTAGACTATATAAAGAGCAAGTCCATCATGTCAAAGGAAAATGCCTAGAACATACTGTGTCTGCAAATGGACAGTCTGAGAGCTGAGGATATGGTTATGTATTACTGAGGGAGACAAAGTGAAGAAAGGTAGTGTGAGCCCAGATTCAAATCTCTCCTGCAGAGAGGCCTCCAGGGCATGCTCATCTCCCATAGTGGCAGAATCATGTCCAAAGGCAGGGGAGGTTGACTTTTGTCATCTGGAGTATTCCCTAAGGATTTGTGTTTCTCCTTCTGTCCCAGTAGACAGCTGTTCTTACCAGTAATCAGTGGCCCTGTGGACACGTGGCATGTCCAGCAGCTGAGGTCAGAGTGAGCAGCTTTGATGACCAAGGGCTTTGTTTAAACCAGAGGAGCCTGGTAAAAAGCTGCAGGTGCTGGCTAGCTATAATGGCCATACTGACCCACCATTGAAACTCTGGCATCCATGTCCAGTATGCCTGCCAAGGATGATTACAGCTGCCACTTGCATCCATCAACCTGTACACTTCAAAACCAAAGAAGATATGTTTGGACCCAAATTAGAGAGATGAATGTGGGAGCTCAAACCTACAGCTCTACAGGACAAGCAGGACTGACTGCTCAGTAATACCAAGCCCAGAGTTCAGGACCAGGGTGTGTGCAGGAGCAAGTCAAGAAAATGTAACTCAGAGACCAAGTCAAAGGGAAGGTGAGGGAAAGGTTGACACCACTAAACCAACATGCATGTACAGGGACAGTGCAAGGGGAACTCAGGATCATTGAGTCCAGGGATGTGAACTAGGGTTAGGTGGAGGGAGGGTTCTGGACAACTGAGACCAGGACCAGGACAAGGGATAAGTGCAGGGGAGCTCAACACTACTGAGTGCCAAGGACAGGACCTGGGCAGGTGGAGGGAGGGTTTGGAACCATAGAGCCAAAGAAGGTGCAGGGGTCACTCAGCAACATGGAGTCCAGGGCCCAGGATTGGATCAGTGCAAGGGGAGGTCAGGAAGACTGAGGCCAAGGTAAGATGCTTGAGGAATTCAGGACCTTGGAGCCACAGGGTAAGTGGAAGCCAGAAGCACTCATCCTAGGGACAAAATTTTGAAAATCCATTGGGGAGATGACCTCAAATTACAACTTATAGTTTTTTAGGCATACTTGTGCAGCATCTGAGTTTGTGTTGGAAATTTAGGAATTATTATGAAGAAGCATAAGGTCCTGCCCTTTAATAAAATTATCCAATTACAAATGGGATAAAATATCCTAAATCACAATCACACTTTCACATACACCAATGTACAAACAGATGAACACAAGAATGTAGACACTAATGTCCATAAAATAACATAAGCTCACTGCCATAAACACTAACACAATCTCACACTAAACCACACTCAGACACACAAAGGAGCTGGACAGGGGGATAGGTTGCTCAACCACGACCTAACACATATAGTAAGATTCATGTACACTAATACACCAAAATTAATACACACTTGCTCACAAAGTAATAAAGAGATGCACACACTGACATACACACTAGCACCTGCAAATTAACAGACATATCTGCCCACATGCTAATGTAAACACATGAACACATGCAGATGTACATACAATAACATGCATGATGTACACATTGACACAAAATATCATACACATCATGATGCATATTTTGATTAGAATCTGCAAACATATTTGTGCATATTAGAAAGGAATAATGTTTTGGTAAGAAGCTTTCTCTGTAAGAAGCAGAAATACCAGGTTAATTCAAGAAGCTCCTATTCAATCTCTTTCTGCATTGGTTCATCAGATGGGCTTCACTGATTCATGGATCCTTCACTCCACATACAGGTCAGCCCCATTGTGCCAACTGCAGGGGCACATTTGTACCTAGAATCCCACTACCTTTCTCTCACAGTGATTCTTAAACAGTGATACACTGCTCTTTCCAAGGCAGTCATGGGGTTCAGCTGACACAGGAACTGGTTCTTGGGTGTGTCTCTGGAATGGATGTTCTACTCCAGTAGAAAGGGTTGGAGTGTGTAGTACAATTGAATGCAATGCACCTCATCCACTGTAATGCTACTCTGGGGACTGATAGATCCAGACTCTTCTCGAACCAGGAGCTGAGATGTAGAATCTACTAATATTTCAGGTGAGCAAAAGGGTCTTTGAAGGTTTCACCTGGCCTGGGCTGGAAATTTCCTGCTGTACCTGAGATAGTAGAGCTGATATCAAGCACAGTAAGTGAGTGAACCCTCACCATTCATCTCCTTTCCAACCAAATCTTAAGAAAATTAAAGAACATTGCTGCTATCAAGAAAAGTAAGAACCCCAAGGTTTCCAAGTGTGTGAGATGATCTCCCTGAGCACACAGCCAGTTCATAGAGAAGAGAAGCCTAAACTTTCCCTTTCTGGGGCTGTGATTCCCCTGGAAGCATGGGTTCCCATCTGCATGTGGGAGGCCCTTTCTTCTAAGCTATGGGAAAGCTCAGTAGGAAGATTGTTCTCCATGGGCTCACAAGGATATCTACCTGCAGTCTGCATGCACCAGTATAACAGAGGCTTTCTGCTTCAGAAGGTGCTGTTTCCATAACTTCTTAATTATAAAATTCCAAATGACAAACATAAATAAGGAACAGCCATATATACATTCTGAGAGGCCCAGATGGGTCATATATATGGTTATGAAAAATGATTTACAAACTCCATCACCATGTATAGGTTTGGATAGAAGGGACAGATGAACCGTGTGCAGGGAACATATATTTGAATCCAGAGGCTGGATCTTTTGGGCTGTCCGTGGGCCAGCTGGGCCCAGAATCTCAGTGGAGCTGCAACTCCTACTCTACAGCTCAATGGACTCACCCAGGACACCTGGTGGGGAGATGATGATGAACAACTGCCATCTCATGGAATGGAGAGACACTTTGGCTGTGGGCACGGTAGTCCCATCCATCTTATCTGTGGCATGTAAGCCCCCTCTCAGTTGAAGGTGGGGTGAACATTACCATCCTAGACTCCTCGGGATTGGGGGAAGAGCTATGGACTAGAGTGGACTTACTGGACCTATTGTGCATCAAGCAATGGAAGAAATTACAACATTATATGGAGCCAGGGGTCACGGGACACTCTGGGGGCAGGGAGATGCAAAAGCAGTTGTAATACAGGGGCTTTTTCAGGACTTGGGAATTATCCTGAATGACATTGCAATGAGAGATATAGGTCATTTTATATTATCATATAACATGCAGAACTGTGGTGGAGAGAGTGTGGTCTACAATGTGAACTATGGTCCATGCTTAATGGCAAAGCCCCAGGATGTGTATATCCATTGCAGGTGATGTGCCACACTAATGCAGGATGTTTATGTGGGAGGTTGTCGGAAGTGTGGGAGATGGGGCATATGGGAATCCCAATATTTTTTGTGTAACATTTATTTAATCTAAATATTTTTTAAAAAGAAATTTTAAAAAAAGAATGAGACAAATTGCCACAGATATAAGAAAATGCTATACTTTATTAAATCATCTTACTTGTATCCCTATGTCAAAATTTTAAAATCTCTAATAAAGCAACCCATTTTTGGAAAAAACAAACAAAACAAACATCATGGCTTTCACACATTAGAAAAAAATGATTTGAACAGCAAACACACATACACATTCGCACACACAATCACACACATATATTTAGTGTACACTGGAAGGTAACACCTGAGGAATTGGTCCACAGAGGCAATATATTAAGCTGAATAATTAGCCCAAAAAATATCTAGGTTCTTAAAACACTTATGAATGGTGGCTTATATAGCATGAGGGACTTTGCAGATGTGATTAGACTAAAGATTTTGAGAGGAGAATTTCTGGATTTTTCAGTGGGCCCTATATATAATAACAAGTGTTCTTATATGAGGAAGAGAGACTTAGTAGGTTGCAGGATTCTAACAAAGCAATATAGCTGTCAAAATAGAATGTTATAAAATGGTTTTCATCATGGGTTAAGAGGCCATAAATGAGAGACTTCAAGAAATCCTCCTCCAGAAGCTGAAAAAAAAAGAAACAGACCCTCTCCTAGAATCTCTAGAGGGGATACATTCCTATCAATACCATGATTTTGGCCCAGTGAAACTTATTTAAGGCTTAATACCAGAATTGTAAGTGTTGAAAATATGTGTTGTTTTGATTCCCAAATTTATCCTCTTCAAAACATCCATAAGAAACTCATGCCTGCAGGGAGGTGTATGTCACTTTATCAGTTGTCTCTCCAAACTGCCCCCTGTTGTTGGTTGCCCATCAGTACAACCCATGTATCAGATCTATGGCCCATGGATATGTCTGTATTCATGTATTTATTGATAAGGAGAGGGCCAAGGAAGTGATGGTGCTGATCAGGACTGTACTTGAACCAAGCACATGTGTAAGCCCATGGCTATGTGATCAGTTGTTAATGATTTTCCTGTCAGACTCTTAGAGCTTTGGTGATTGAAAATAAGCTGGAAACAGAAAAACCTTCTTGATTTTAATAATAGATAGCTTACATTCTAGTTTACATTTGTTTAAAATTCACATACAAAATATTGTCATGAAGATTGGATGCTTTAATTGCTGAATGGTGAAAACAAGAATGAGATTCATTATTTGTAGCAGAGCAAAGAGATTGCAGAATTCTAGAAAAAAGGAGGTTTTGCTTGAAAACTGATATGTAAAACACAGGAGGAAAGTTGTGGGAGACTGGTAGACTCACACCCAGTGTCAATTATTTCTGACCATGCTTGCCAGCACTTACTTTCCAGATGTATGCAAATACTATTTTTAACATTTTAGGAACTATCAAAATATTTTGAAATATGGCTGACTTGTTCACATCAACACCAATTATTTCTGAGGAGTCTGGTTTTTCACACTCTCACTAATCCATATGTTTATTAATATGAAAAAGAAAGATTATAACTGTATTAGCAAAAGGGATGCTAATGCAAAGTACCAGAAATTGGTTGGCCTTTTAAAGGGTATTTATTTTGGGTAAAAGCTTACACTTAAAATGCCCTAAAAAGTCAAATGCAAGGTTGCTTCAGCAAAATCATTTGCCATGTGTTGAAGCAAGAGGGCAGGAGATCTCTGCCTGGTCTTTCAGGGATTCCTTTATTAGTCTTTGGCATAGGGCTGGTTTCTTTCAGGGCCTTCTCAGCTACTCAGCTGTTCTGTTCTCTTCAGTTACAAATTGTCAAGTGAATGGCTCATCTATCCCTAAGGCCCCAGGATAAAACATGACAGAGCTGTCTCCTCTTCCGTGTATCTTCTTTACTGAGTGTCCATTTCTATCAACCCACAAAGGACACAGAGACACAATCTGAGTCATGCCCTACTGATGTGGTCACATCAAAACCTTAATCTTAGGGAGGCATCTGTGGCTCAATTAGTTGGGCTCCTGTTTACCATATGGGAGGTTTGATTCTTGGGGCCTCCTGGTGAAGGCAAGCTGGCCCATTTGGTGTGGTGAGCTGATGGCCCACATGGCACGGTGAGCTGGTGCAACAAGATGATGCAATAAATGGATACAAGCAGATATAGAAAAATGCAAAAGCAAATGGACACAGTGAGCACAAGAAACAAAGGGAAGGAAAAAATAAATAAATCTTAAAAAAAAAAAAAAAACCTAATCTTAACAGTTTAATCAGGAAATGTCAACTGAATCTAATGCATTAAGAGATTGTCATGCCCTGAGGAATAGATTAGTTTAAAAATATAATCTTTATCATAAATAATCTCAAACTGCCACACTCTGCCTCTAAATCCCAAAAATGCATTACAATATTCAAAAAACCCTAAATCCTTTCAATTAGCAATGCTAAGTATAAAATCACATCACAGTTATAGAATCATAGTTTGTCTTGGGACAAAGTCCCCTCTGGCTTTTTACCTGTGAAAATTAATAAAACAAATTATCAGCTTCTAGAATACAAAGGGACAGACATAGGATAAACATTTGCATTAACATGAGGAGGATTTGGGAAAGAAACATGTATCACTGGTCCCCCAAATTTCTAAAAACATTTAGGGGATACTCCATTAGATTTCAAAGTCTGAGAGTCATTCTTAAGATGATGGTTTCTTCTCCTTGGGGCCTCCTGGGGACCCACTCTTTCCACAGGTTTGCCCAATGACCGTATTATTGGTCCTACCCTCATCAAGTATCTGGGTGGCGATCAAGCTCCAGACTTCACCCTCCAAGAACATTGGGGTGTTGGCCACAATTTACCCAGAATCTGGGGTAGATTTTTAAAGCCCCTTAGTAAGTACAGCATGGTGTTGGCAATATTCACTCTAATCTCTTCAGTAGAGGCCGAGTCTCCTCAAAACAGTGATGTGGTGACTTGATCTTCCCTAATCTTTAACAGGCCCATCCCTCTCAGATCACTGGGGTGTTGACTTCACTCTCCCCAACCCTTGGGGTCTGTGCTCCAACCTGTATGTAGCCTGGGCCAGCTAAACTCTCCCTGAACAGCAGGGTGGAACATCCACCCTCTTCAAATGCTGGGGCAAACTCACCTTCTCCATAAACATGGGTGGGGTTCCTGTCTCAGCCTAAGGAGATGTCTTAATTCCAGACCTCAGCTTCCATGGTTTTCCTCTTAATGCTGTTTTCCCTTCCATCTCTTCCCTTTCTGTCTGTTTTAGTCCAAGCTGACAGTGGTTTTGTTCATAGAGAGCTTCCAAAAACTTGTTAGTTAGCATGGAGGAAGCAGGGGTCCAAGCCAACAGACAGTAAGATTTTCCACAAGTCTTTCCTGGATAATTGCATTTTCAATCCTGACTTAGAAGTTCCAAGTTTAGTTAATTCCTGAAATGGGGCAGTACCACTTTAGGGCTTGATTTCCAGTGGCTTGGAATTTCTGGAATCAGTTTCTGGTTTCTTTGTGCCCAAAAATTCAGTTCTCAGCTTATCGCTTTCCTCTACCATTTTACTATGAGCTGCAAGGAGAAGCCATGCTGTATTTTCCCACATTTAGGTTGGAAATCTCCTTGGCTA
This sequence comes from Tolypeutes matacus, assembly GCA_026826555.1. Taxonomy (NCBI): domain Eukaryota; kingdom Metazoa; phylum Chordata; class Mammalia; order Cingulata; family Chlamyphoridae; genus Tolypeutes; species Tolypeutes matacus. The sequence continues at coordinate 851,219 of JAKSZT010038955.1, read as the reverse complement.
AATGTCCATGCTTGTAATTTTCAAACTCTGCCTTCCATATAACATCAGGAGTCAATCTTGCTAAGTTCTCTGCAACTTTAAAACACAGATCACCTTTCCTCTGCTTTCCAATAACAGTTTTATCATTTAATTCTAAGGCCTCATCAGAAGTCTCTTTAGCATCCACATTCCTACCAAGAGTCTCTTAACAGCAATCTAGACCTTTCTATCAAGCATCTCAAAATTCCTCCAAAAAATACTCCTTACCCATTTATAAAACTACTCTAGCATTTTTGGTAATTCAAAGGCATGACCCCATTTCTGGTACCAAATCCTGTATAAGTCAGCAAAAGTGGTGGTGATGCAAAGTACCAGAAATCTTTTGGCTTTTAAAAAGTGTATTTTTCTGGGATAAAAATGTACACTTACAACACCCTAAAAAGTCCATTTCAAGGCTGTTTCCTCAGCAAAGTCAGTTGCCACGTATTGAGGCAAGAGGTTAGGAGATCACTGCCTTGTCTCTCAGGCCTTCTTATTTCAGTCTCTAGCATAGGGCTTATTTCTTTCTGGGCCTTCTCAGCTGCTCAGCTGCTCTGTTCTCTTCAGTTACAAACTGTAAGGTGGATGGCTCATCTCTCCCTGGGGCCCCAGGATCAAAGAAAACAGAGCCCTCTCCTCTTCCATGTGTCTCCTTAAGTAAGGGACTATTTATATCAGCCCATGAAGGGGATGGACACTCAATGTACATCATCTGTCTGTTTCTCACATTTCCTCTATTAATAATTTCTTCCATTAGTGTGTTTCATTTGTTAAAATTGATGAATAGTTAAACATTGCTACTTATAATGCTCTGTAGTTTACATTACGGTTTACAATTTTCATGGTGCAATTATGTAGGTATTGGCAAAGTGTATAATGGCCCATAACCATCATTGCAATCTCATGCAGAACAATTCCATTGCCCTGAAAATATCCTGACTTCCAACTAATGTTCCCTTCCCTTCCCTATGAAAGTCTGGTAACCACCACCTTTAAAACAGTTTTAAAAGGTTTTCCCTTATTTGAATAATAAAAGGTCTACTTTCGTTCATGGTTGCATTCCCCCCTATGTTTGTTCATTCCTCAATCTTGAAAATTGTGAAATAGTGATGACTACTCTGCTTCAGATAGCAAGGAAGCTTAGATCTCATGGGGCAGATGGAAGGAAATGTTTTGCTTGTGGTTTTAGATACTCCTTGCCTTTGGGGATCATTTAGTTTCTTCCTCTGGACAAATTCAATGAACGGGAGAGTAGGTGTTTTTGCATCTCAGCTGAGATTCAGGGCTCAGTCAGCATATGAAAAAACTGAAGATTTAAGTCACTACCTCTGCCCATTTTCAATTAATGTAATGGTTAGGCTTTGTTAACTCAAGCAGCTAATGGTATGTAGTTGTTTGGTCAAGAAAGCACTGGGTTAATTGAAATACAAGGGCATTTCCTGGACTTTAATAATCAGTGAGTTGATTGTAAAGATGGCAGATAATATCTACAATCAAATGAGGAGATTGCCACCAGCAATGAGTGATGTCTCATCCTACCATGTGAAAGTCTTAACAGGAGAACTGATCTCATTTAGAGAGAGAATCCCCATCTCTATTTAAGATAGTTAGTTTCTCCTGGGGAATTCAGTGAGGACCTTCATCTGAGTTCCTGGCTTGCAGCCTGCCTTATGGAATTAGGACTTTGGTGTCCCCATAATCACATGAGACAGTTTTATAAAATCTTATACTAGTTAAGGCTATCTCCTGTTGGTTCTGTTTCCCTAGGGAACCCTAATATAGCTTGATACCAAGAATGGGACATGTCTTCAGAAACTGAATCTTAAAAATGGGATTTCTAAATTTGGTTCTGGAAGTTTTAAAATTGGTTCTCTACTCTGTTTATATTCAAGAGCACTAATGACTCTATTTCCAATAATCAAGAGACAACTGAAAGTTCATGGCATGAGTTGGCATTATAGATAGGCAAAATATCATCACATGATATGAGTTGACTACTTCCATGTTCATAAGAGGTGATGATCTGGATGATGGTTTTTTTTAAACATCTTAACAGAATTTTGTGGAGAAGGAAAATTTTATTTCCTGAAGCTACAGATTTGAGATCTCTGAAAGCAAGTCTTAGAGTATCATTGTATGAGCAACAGAGTTAAAAGTGAAACTAAAATCTTAACTTTTCACAGTATCTGTTGTTAAGTGGGGCCATTGATTGGACAGTTGTGGAATCTTGAGGATTGGGATGGAGACATATGGGATGATAATTATGGCAGTGGAGACAAGGAAATCCTAAATTCTCCTGAGACTTTACCAGATAATCCTGAATTGATTTACCCTGAGGAGATCACCCAATGTCATGCTTGGACCACTCAAACTGTGTCCTAACTAAAGTAATCCCAATTCCCTTCCCACACTGAGGAAAGAACCAGCCAATGTCAAGAATGTATCACCCACACATCTGTGGCCAAATGATTTTTGACAAGTCTGTCAAACCCATCCAGCTGGTTGGTGGGAGAACTGTATATCCATAGCCAAAAGAAGGAAAGAAAACCCCTATCTCACACCTTACACAAATATTAACTCAAAATGGATCAAAGACCTAAATATAAAAGCAATTACCATAAGGCTCCTAGAAGAAAATGTAGGGAAACATCTTCAAGACGTGGTGGCAGGTGGTAGATTCTTAAGCCTACACTGAAAGCATGAGCAATGAAAGAAAACGTGGATAAATGGGACCTCCTCAAACTTAAATACTTCTGTGATTCAAAGGACTTCATCAAGAAGGTGAAAATGCAGCCCACTCAATGGGAGAAAATATTTGGAAACCACATATCCAGTACGGGTTTGATGTTCATAGAAGTGTTATTCATAATTGCCAAAAGATGGAAACAACCCAAGTGTCCATCAAACAATGAATGGATAAACCAAATGTGGCATATACATACAATAGAATACTAGGCTGCAGTAAGAAGAAATGCAATTGGGACAGATATGATAACATGGATGAATCGTGAAGATATTATACTAAGAAAAGTAAGCCAGACACAAAAGGACAAACATTGCATGGTCTCATTAATATAAACTAAATACGAAGAATAAACACATGAATTAAAACCTACATTATAGGTTATTAGGAGATAAGAGGAGAGTTGAGAAGAACGACTGATACTTAATGTATGCAGACGTTTTAGATAACTTGATTGTAAAAGTGTGGAAATGGACAGAGTTTATGGAAACACATTATAGTGAGTAGCAGCTTGTTTATAAATGGGATTGTGGCTGAAAAGGGAAGTCTGTGAAAGTAAATGTCAAATGAAAGAAAGTGAAAGAATAATCTAGGGACTGAATAACAGTGAACCCAGGGGTGGATGAGAATTGTGGTTGAGGGTGCAAGTGCAAGAGTGTCCTTCTGTGAGCTAAAGCAAATGTACATCACCATTGCAGGGTGGTGGGAATGTGGAGAAGTCTGGGAAAACTACAACTTGTATGACCCTTAGACTGTGGTTAACAGCAATTCTATAATATTCTTACATCAATGCCAAAGATGTACTGTGTTGCTAATGGAGGTGTATGGGAAAAGGGTGCCAAATGTATGCTAAGGTCCATGGTTGATGATAATAGTCTGATGATATTATCTCATAATCTGTAACAAATGTTCCTCCACGGTGTGGTGTGTTGATGAAGGGGTGTTGTATGGAGATTCTACATATGTATATGATTGTTTTGTAAGTTCATCCCCTTGGTAATAAAAATATATTTTCAAAAAATAGGGTGGTTTGGGGGGAAAATACACCAAATATAAGATAGGGACTATAGAGAAGCGGCTGTGGCTCAATCAGTAGGGTTCCCGTTTACCATATGGGAGGCCCTGGGTTCGGTTCCCGGGGCCTCCTGGTGAAGGCAAGCCCGCCTGCATGGCGTGGTTAACTGACCCAGCGAGCACAAGCAGCAAGGGGGGGGGGGGGATAAATGAATA
>JAKSZT010038955.1:799391-847128 GCA_026826555.1 Tolypeutes matacus | reverse complement strand
GGGGGATAAATGAATAAATAAATAAAATCTTAAAAAAAAAAAGATAGGGACTATAGTTAGTAGTAGTATTTTGATGGTGCTCTTGCATAGTTGTAAGAAATATTTCACAACTATGCAAAGTGTTGGTGGAGGTGTGATGTATGAGACTCTTCTATGATGTTATGCATTTTTATTTTGTAAGCTCACAATCTACTATATACTTATTGCTTATGCATGTTCATGTATGAATGTTATTCTTCAATAAAAAATATAATTTAAAATGTATCAGCCAAAATCCATCTTGCCCCAAGGAGTCTTGACCTCCTCCCTGTCCTCAGGAAACCATCACCCGACTTCCACCCTGCCTTGAGGAGTCTATCAAACCCCACTTGAAAAGATAAATCCTGTCTCACCAGATGAAAGTGCAAAAGAATGCCCTGAGGTAATTGGCTTGCTATAGACAAAAGTCAGGGGAATATATGTGGAGATGCATTTTAAGAGTATGAGATTATGTTGGAAGAAGTTACAAAGTTGCATCAGGATGAATTTATTGATATGGGCCCACTAAGCAGTGATTCTGGATTCAATTTTGCAACTCAAGGGGTTAGAAAGGGCTCTGTTTATTAATTTGGACTAAGCCCATCATCCCAGGAGAGATCTGTTTTTGCTATTCTTGGCATGTCAGCAGGGACTGCTGCCACTGAACTTGGATCTTTTAACCAAATGGGACTGATCAGAACCCAAGGTAGCAGACGCAAAGCAATATCACCTAATTGCCAAATACAAGGTGGTTGTGGATAATATAATGAACAGCAGAGACAATCCTGACTTGCTGAGACCTCTGGGAGTGACTATTACATCATGGGACACCTCAAAGTAAAACCATTGTGTGGTCTTCTACATTCTTACATGATCATAAGGAGATGAGTTCTGGTACAGTGAACAAAAGCCTAACTTGTCTAACAAATGTCTTACTTGAATCAGAGTTTCTCTACTACTGTAATTATCATACAGTATTTGCAGATTTTAAGTGACTCTCAATGGGATGCCTGGTATGTTATTCAAACTTTGTACTGCCCTTTCCACAGCATTCCTCTCAGTCTTTGAGTGATATTCTTTAGAACATTCATAAAAATAATTTATGTTAGTGGAAAATCTGTTATCCATACACTAAGACACACAAAGCACATTTTCTTACTGTTTACTGCAGGCTTAAATTTATATCTTAGAGATGTTCCCTGGATTTGATCTTTCCTTTGAAATGATTCCTTAACTTGAGAATTTTGGAGAGCTTGAGAAATAAAAGCACTTTGATATTTGAATTAGGCATGTCCTTGTTACTTTATATTTCCTCTAATCTTTGGCTTCTCTTCACTGAGAAATAAAGGCAGTTGAATGACTCAAAAATAAGATGATGGAACACTGGTGGAAAACCAATATACCATAGGAAGAGAAAACTGGGGAATAAAGACAACGTTCACCAGGGAAGAGGCAGAAATATACTGTAAGCTAAGCATTCCCTGGGAGGAGGGCTGGAACACTTGGATGGTATTCCCAGCACTGTCCATCCACTTTATATCCCAGCCTCTCCCCTGTTCTGGAAGGGTGTTTCTGTCTTCCTGCTTGGCCTTAAAATTGCACTTTGACCTTCACTACCAGTAAGAGGAACTCTCATTCCACAAGCACAAGTCATACTGATGAGAAAGCCATTTCCCACAGAGCAAGCAGGACAAGGTGCAGGCAGCTGGAACCATGCTGGACTTCCCACATACGCAGCTCTGAGGAGGTCTGTCTGGCATCTTTGTGATGACTGTCAGTTGTCTCAGCCTTCAGAAACTGTGGCTGTGCAGCTTGAGTGAGGATTGTGACACAATCTTTTTGCCAATCAACCTGTATCACAGTACACTATGACAGGGTGTTTGAAGTTATATTTATATTTAAAACTTTGACTATTTTAGAAAAAAATAATATGCTAATGAATGATTCATACATGCTTGAAATATTAAAAGAAATGTCCAAATTAAATATAAATTGTATCATGAATGTACTTTGGATGAATAAATCATACATCATTATTCTGCTATTTTAAACTTTTATATCTATTATACATTCTTGAAGACCTGCATATATGTGTGTGTGTAGCAAGCATAACATAAATTTAATGGGCTTTTCATAGAATCATAATATATAGGGGTTTTTATGTAAGTGCAGGGCCTGTTCCTTGATGCCCACATGAGAAAGAGGGAAGAAAACAAGGTCCTTTGATGATGCACTTATGTCCATGCTAGGATTACCCAATTCCTCCTTTTCCCTGAGAACATGGACCTCTACCTGATGGTGGGTTGTCACAATTTGGTCTGGGAATTCTCAGATGTGAGCTAAGATAAGTAACTTCATAGAGATGGTTAATGTTACTTCTATTCATAATTTCAGGCACATTCAGAGGGAGAAAAAAGTCCACATTATACATATACAATTTTATATACAAATGTATATGTGGATGTTCACCGAAAGGGAATAAAATAAAAAAATATTTTCTAAGCTTGAAACTTGAATACATCATTGCAGTACCTAGAACTGATTAACTTGAATGCAGAATATTGCAAGATGGTTATTCAATAATATTAATTAATTGAATTAAAAGGAAAAAGATATATAGATCATATATCTTGGGAAACTGAATTCTCCCACTTTGATGGCAGAGTTTGGGAATTACGGACAATATCTGCAGCCATGTGATAATCATGCAAGCCTGGAAAAGAAGGCTGTGAGATAGGAGAGTGAGAGAGGGGCATAGTTCTATGGTGTAATCCAGGAAATTACACTAGAGACCATGGGGCTATCAGATAAATATTTTGTACTTGCCTCAAAAAGCATGAAATGGGTCAGATATGGTTCAAATGGTTGGGCATCCGTCTCCTATATGGAGGGAACTGGATTCAATTCCTGGGACCTCCCAGTAAAAAGAAAAATATAAAAGATGCATGGGCAAACCATCAGGCTTTTCAAGTGGGTGAGCCCCCAGGCCCGTGCACAGGCAAGCCCCCAGGCCCTGCCGAGCCACACAGCAAGATGATGACATAACAGGAGAGTGATATAAGGGAGAGCCAATAGGAGATATGCCAAAACCCAGGAGGTGAGATAGCATAGGTGGCAGAATGCCTCCTTCCCACATGGAAGTTTCCCAGGATCAAATTCTGGTGAAGAAACGGGGAGAGGGATGAGAAGAGATGGCAGGAGACAGACATGGAGAGTTACCCAGTGAATGGGCACAAAACAGCAAAAAACAGTTTGAGGGGGTTAAAATGGATGGAAGGTAAATAAATAAATCTTTTTAAAGAAAAGCATTAAACAGTGAATTCTACCAATTCCTTCTGTTACTTGGGGCATGAGAACATAATTTTCTTGGAGGAATTGGACCAGAATCTGAATAAAGACCTGAAGGATATATGAAGGTTCTTGATCATGGCAGTGCTTTCTAGAATGACAAATACATTCTGTTAGTGGTGGAAGAGCATGGTGTACAGAATTACCTTGGGGAGGAGGACAAAGCACAGGGCATAGTGAGAGAATGGCAGGACTGGAAAGTGTGGCCTTGGAGGATATGCTGATTCAAAAGGTCACCTTGGGAATAGATACTCAGCTGTGGAGTGCTATGTAATCAAAGTTACCCATAGGTAGATTAACCCATAGGGTTAAGGTCTATTATGAAGTCCTACCAGCTGAGACTGTGGTCTCTCCTTTGGCAAAATTCATGCCCTCCACTGGGAAGTCATTGACAATCACAGGTCCAGAGAACCCTGAAAGAGAGAGGGAGAAGTAGTGATTTCAAGAGAAATAAAAAACCATGGATCTGTTCTTTGAGATCGGAATCATGTTTTCACCCAAGACGTGCCAGTAAAGGAAGCTCCAGGTTGCTTCACCTTCAAGATGAACCCGAATGGTGCTGATCCTTCAGTATTTAATGTGCATCTAACTTTTACTTTCAAACTCAGAAGAGACATGGATAGAAAGTTTCTAATCACAATGTCCCTATACCAACCCAAATGCCATTTAATTCAGTTCTCCAGAGCATGTCTATTTGGTCAATGGTTTATTGTACCTCAATGGAGACGACTCACCAGAGATTTCCTAGAAGTCACTTGGACAGAAATAATTTTCTGAGCTCATCGTCATGCTTTAAGTCCTCCTTGTCCCACAGGACTTACTCCACTATCCTCCACTGAGTACCAACCATGATTTGGTTGCCTAACACCTGAAAATTCCTTAGAATAGCTATCTTTCCATTAAAGGATGTTTTCATTATTAAAATTGTAGCATTAGGAAGTTTAAGAGTGTGAAAAATACCACTATAGCAATGGAAAAGTGACAGTAATATCAAACTACCTTTCTTAAGAAAAAAAATGTGTAAATATTTGTCACGATTGCTAATATTTTATAAGATTTGAAACAGTAATAATGCTACCAGAATGAAGAAGTTTTGTGGCAATCATTAGTGATAATACACAAACAAAGCCATTTTGTTGTGCAGTCATTTTGTCACCAGTTCCATCAAGGTATTCCATGTTTCTACCTTGAAGAAACTGTAAAGAAAAAATGTTTTTATTTAAATGCATGCCATTTTATTTGAATGCTGGGATTTTTGTCACCAATATTTAGTCTGATGACCATTGTGTTACTTCAATTTCAAATCTTTACCTTCTTCAAGCCTTTGGGGAATTATTTACACTGAAATATAACCGGGGTATGCTTTCATTCTCAGAACAAATCTTTAAAAAATAACTTTGGTTTGTACAACAACAGAGTGCAACATGTTTGGATCTAGAAGTTGGAGTGTTGGATAAAACACATTCCTTCCCAGTGACTCAGTATCAATTTAGGTGCTGAAAATATAGTGTAATAGTTTATAGGATATGAGGAGCTAATGGAAGCCTACAACAAATACTTTGTATGAAAAAGAGAAAAACTGGACTTAAGAGGTAATAAATAGGGAAAATATAGAGAATGCAAATAAAATTTTGGGTAAAACATCACCAGATAATAGAAAATGACTGATTAATAAAACTCATAGCCATAATTTTCAGAAATTTTTGGGGAAAAAATGTCCACACCTTGACCAGGGTCAGTGCCACATAGAAACTTCAAGTAAATGGCTCAAGCTAATTTCAGGATGTTGGAATTAATCTTGAGAAAACCAGAAGTAGAAGTTCTAATCAACCCCTCTCTCTGTCAGAACTAGAGTATAAAAATATTTAAAATCTACTCCTCTACTAGTGAATAATTTATTGAAATAAAAACACAGTAATGTAGTGTATAGCCATTACTACAAACTGGAGTGAATGCCTTAAATTTTTCTCTTTTACCTATATAATTAATGCCTCCAACCCCTTCCCTTTTCCTCAGGCAACATTTGGTCTTCCATTTTAACTAGCTTTGTTGAGTTATACTTAAAGGTCAAATATTTCAAGTGTAAAATTCAAAGGTATTCATTTTATTCACTGATATTCATCACTGTCACAGAGTCAATATTAGAAAGTATTCATCACTCCACTATTTTAACTTGTATAACCTCTCTTCATTCCCTCTTGAATCCCATTAAACTCTGTGTTAACTCCCTCCCTCAGGTCTCTTCTGAGTAACCTGAGGAAAGGCACTGGGGGCCCTGCTGGGGCTCCCAGGGCAGAGAACAATGGCAAAAAGGAAAGTCATGGCCTCTTCCCTCTTTCTCAGTGACAATCTAGGCTCTGCCCACATCTAATGGGCATTTTCTCTAAAAATATAATGTGATTTTCAGAGTTAGGAAAGGAGCCAGAAACTTGAAGTTGGGAAGGTGAGATGAAAGAGGAAGTCCATGGCCCTGGCAGAAAGTCCCATCCCTGCCTCCCCTGTCCCTGCTCCTGGGAAGAGCTTATGCTTGTTAGTCCTGATCCCACTCAGCACAGCCCCCTCCTGGGTTCCCTGAAGGGCAGGTCTGGTTCTCCTCTCACACTTCCTCCCTCATTGCCTTTTCCTTCTCTCTTACATCTACTGAGTCCTCAGATTTCAATTGTTTCTGTTATAGGGTATCAGCTTCATAAAATTTTCTTGGGAAGGGCACTCAGCTTTCACCATTCCATGGAGTACATATGACTCTTGATCAGGCACTTTGTGCTTCAATTTATGTGATTTCAGCACTTTCCCAAGAGAGAGGAACTCACTTGGTCTGCATACCTGCATATTCACAGACACTGGATACTGGAACTCATTCTCTAACTCTATATCTCTCTGTTTATACATATAAAATGTGGTCAGAAGAGCAATAGATCAATACCAACCAGAAATTCCAAAACATTCAGATTAATTGGTCATTGTAGGTCAGTGATATTACTCCTTGGTAAAACATAATTTATTTTATTGTTGTCACCACTTAGAATTGATACTTACACAAAATAAAAATATTCATAATAAATGAGAGAAACCTATTTGGTGCAGTGAGGGGAAGGAATGGATTAGTTTGAATATGTCAATCCCATCCTTTTGCATGTGAGTATCACTGTATAAAATAGGAAATGCTTGGAGGCTATGAAGTTGTGTGAGCTGAACCTCTCTAATCAGGCTTAGATTTCCCACAAGCAGATGGGGAGGGCACAGAGGAACAACTTGAGCCATAAAGCCAATTTGTAAAGCATGTTCTAGTGTGTTAGGTAGGGGCTCTTGGAATGGATTTTCTGGATATGGGTAAATGGGCGAGATGACCCAGGGTGGAATTCAAAGGGGTGAGACATGATTTGGGAATTAGATTGAGGGCTATGAAGGTACTGATGAGCAGAGAAGGGGGATATGATGTCAATAACACAGTAATGTCTCTCTGGTGCCAAAGCAGAAGGTGAATTGATGGAGAGGGTGGTGGCAGTGGCCATGGAGTCACTGGGAAGGGGCCAAGTGGGAGGAGAGAACAGGAGTGCAGAGTCAGAAAAGAGAGGAAGGAACATGGGTTTGGGGATCCCAGTGCTAATTCTGGAAGGAGCAGTTTCAGAAACAGATTCTTACACCCTCTTCCATGGGTTTACATCAAGTTACTTAATATAGATCAGAATGAAAGAGGTGATGTGGAGTGTTCCTAGGAAAGGAAGCAATGGACCCTGCTAATAACCCCTCCTTACCATCACACTCTCCCCATCTATCTTCCTTGACCTGTAGCTTATATGTATTACCCTTGTCTTGCAGTGGGTGCCAGGTCCAGTGCATAGAATACTCAGGAATTCTTCCTGACACATTTAGTTAAACCAAGTAAATAATGATAGAGATTTATTTGGCATAAAAACTTACAATTCTGGGGCTCTGAAATGTCCAAATCAGTGCACCAGCAGAGATGCTTTCTCACCAATGTCAGCTACTGTAGATCCTCAGGCCCTGCCACATGGTGAAGATGGCTGCCTATCTCTGCACAGATCCCTGCCTTCCTCTTCAGAATCTAATGACTCTCAGAGCTCAGCTGGGGACAACTAGAGATAGGACTGTGTCTCATAAAATTGGAGAAGGAAATAAAGAGCTGATATATTGCTCTTTGCATATTTTTGGTAAATTATGATATAAGATAATTGTTTGTAGTTTAAATGGATTCAAATCAGAGAAGAAAAAAGCAGATTATATAGCAAACACTTTCTCTATGACATGTGCATTTTTAAAAGTGTTAAGGATTTTTTAAAATTAAAAATAGGGAAATTATAACTACAAACACACGACTTGTTTCAAAAAGCTACATTGTGACAAAATATATACATATAATGTTCAAAGTTGGTTTGCTTGTTTCAAAGAGCTGTGTTTTCTCTGCCTTGAGAATCACCTATTGTTTTAAAAAGTATTTCAATACAACTCCAGTGCTTTTGTCAGGTAACACAGCAAATGTGTAAATGTGGGCAACATGTCTGAAATGGGTTTCAAAAGAAGATTCCCAGGCTCACCAGTTCCACGTCCAGCAAAGTTGATAAGAGGCACAGTTGAAGAGCAGGGAGCTAAGAATGGATTCCCATCTGCTCATCTACTGGCTCTGGACCCTGCTATATCTTTAAAATGTGGTTGTATTTTGTGGCTAGTTTTGTCCTTCCTAGTGAATCTCGAAAATTCATATCGTGAACAGAAATCTTTGGTGGTTGGACAAATAGATGAGATTCTGTTTCTAAAAAAAATTTTTAAATGTTCTGAAAAAGACGTTTTAAGCACAGGCTGTTTATTTGGTTTCAGAGGTGTGCTGGGAACACTTTTGATCCTCCTCCAAGCCACCCACTCATCCACCTAGTAGCTCCACCCTAACCTTCAGTGAACAACTCTTCTATTTCCTCCTTTTGACCAGAATTTTTGAGTTTGGTTTCATTCTTCTCATAACTTTGGATTATGCCAGTACAATCTACCTGTAACTTAGAATTTTTATCACTGTCAACCAAAACCTGGACCTGATGTTGATGAAGTTCTTCCAGCACGTGGGCTGACTCTTGCTTCATATTATGTACTCTGGTCATCACTTGTTTCCCCTCTTCCATTTTCCTTACTTGTTGCTTTAATTTATCACGTTCCTGTAGTAATTCCTCAAACTGATTACTGTTAACACTGCAACCTTGTTGCCTGTGTTGGATGTCTGTAATACAGTCAATAAAGTCTGACATTTCTGACTTAATGCATCTATTTCAATATATTTTTCTCAAATTATATATGATAAATTCTGCACAGTTTCTCTAAACATGTCCTACTTTCAAATCTAGTGGACAATGTTTTATTTTCTTCTTGCAGCTTAATGGGTGCTGCTTCTTTGCCAGCAACTATGTCCATCATTTTGTGATATTCTCTTTTTAGGTAGCTATTTCCCCTAGCTTTCTCATTCAATACAGCTAACACTTGTTCTTTCCATGACATAGGTCTGCAGTTGCTCTTGGAGGTGAACAACATCCTGGGTGTAGGAAGCTGAAGAGATTCTTGCATAAAAAGCTTGTATTTCCAAATCTTTCTGCTGGATTATTTGAGTTAGTTTAGCAACCTCGTCTTTGTACAGCTGATCAATCTGCTTTGTTAAAGATATATTCTTTTCATTTAGAAGTTTAATCTCCAATTCTTGTTCTTTTATCCTTTTTACTAATTTTGCACTTTCACCTTTAGATAAATCATGCCTTTCACTTCCATATTCTATATTAAGTCTCTGAACTTTTGTTTCCACAAAAATATCCAAATTCTCTGTTTGAATTCCCTGTCTTTATGCATCTGGGTGCTGATTTGTTCAATCATTTTTTGCAAATTCCTAATTTCCTCATCTTTCTTTAAAATGAGCTGGGTGAGTGTGACATTCATTTGCTCATGCTGATGTTTAAACTCATCCATTTCCTTTTTCTGCTCCTGTAAAGACTGAAGTAGTTGTATCTTACTCTGGTTTTGATCTTTGATTGTCTTTTGATGATGTTTTATTTCCTCCTCAAGATCAACCTTTATTATCCCCAGTTGAGATACCTCAGATTCCAATTCCATGATAATGTCTAGAGTTTTGGGCTCAGCCACAAGTACAGCTTGACTCTGCTTTTCCCTGAGTCATTTGTGTTCTTTCAGATGATTGTTTTCTTCTTTCATGGACGTAAGACTTCTGTTTTTTTCCTCTATGGTTTGTTGTAAAATTTCATTTTTCCTTAAAGTATGAATACATTTATCTAATTCCTCCTGGAGCCCTGACATTTCATGTTGATGTTCATCAATGTCCTGACTTAGATACTGTTTAAGCTCCTTGATAGTATTTTGCAGTTTGCAGATTTCAGTTTTATCAAAGCTATTTGTTCCTTGTGTCTGGGCAATATGCCTCCAATGCCCAACTTCAAACTCAAGTCTTGAAACTTCATTTGACAATCTGTTTATTTCTTGTTATGACCAAATAATATCACCAACGTCCATGTTATCACTGTGGAACGTTGAAACAGGATGACTCATACAATAACTGAATGAAGGTGAAGAAGGGGTTGCTGATACATGGTCACCGCCTGAGTGTACTGGCTGAACAGCTGACTGCAGCTTCTGCACCTGATCCTCTAGCACCATCTGTCCTGCTTTAAGATGGCTGATATCTATCTCTTTCTTCTGTAATTGATTTTGGTAACTTGTAGATTGCTACTTTACTTGATGCTCTGATGCTTCATGTTTCTCTTCTAGATCTGTACAATATTTAAGTCTCTAAGTCTCTAATCTTAGGATTGAATGAATGGTTTCAATCTCCTCTCTCCTAGAGTTAGGTAATGCTGCTTCCACTCCTCCATGCCCTCCATCAGCTTACCCATTGGAAATTTTGACTACTGTCCAGTGAGAGAAGCCAAGCTGCCCCTCACTCGACACAGAGATTGGCCCAAGCTGGAGACAAGGCCACCAAGCCAGGACAAATTTGCTGTGGGTCAAAGAACTACATGGTCTGCTCTGAGAAAAGCATCCAATGTGGTCAGAGTATCCCACCAAGGTTCCTCCAACTTCTGCCTTGATGGAGCTAGTCAGAATCTAAACATCCAGGATTCTATAACACAGAGAGAGGTTGCCAGGCAACACCAGCATCAGGGGCACCCATCAATTGTCTGACTCTGCCCAGAAACAAAAAGGCCGGGCCTGGGACTTGACCACAGGCCTCCTCCTTTGATACAGTCAGCCCCGTGAAGCCTCTGATCATTCCTATGACTTCCTACCATCAGAATGTGCTGCTTCTTCCTCTGCTTTACTGATTTTCCCAAGTTCCATGGGCAACTCCTGCCAACTCAATGCCAGTGCCAGGACACCTGCCCTAAAAGTGGCAATGGATTATTGAAGTCCAATTTTATGACAGTTGATATTTTGGTTGTTTTTCTACATTTTAACATATCTGAGACAACGGATATGCTTTGTACTTATTTCTTAGAACAATATTTTTTTTATTCTAAAAATAATTATTTACAATTTTGAAAGCAGAAAGTAAAAAAATAGAAAAACTGAATTTATTTCAAATTTTTAAAAATATGCATTCAATTCTTAATTGTTAGAAATGCACAGTCTTGGGCCACAGTACAGATGTAATGATTCAGAATCAATATTTTAAAATATCCCTGGGTGTTATGCTCTTTCAAGTGTGAGAAGTAAAAAATTGTAAGGCTATTAAGATGCAACATTCTAATTATGATATTTATTAAACATCTCATTTTAATACAAGTGCTAGACACTTTGCCCAGTGCTTCATATGCATTTTCTCATTTATTTTTCACTGCAGGTGATTCTAGTTCTCTTGTATTTTCTTATGAATTTTAAAATAAACTTGTCAATTTCTACAAAAAAATGCAACATTTTAATTTATAGATTAACTCAGAGTAAAATGACATAACATCAAGACTACTGACCCATGAAAAAGATATATCTCTCCATTCACCCAAGTACTCTATATTTTTTCATTTAGGTACTCTTTTATTTCTCGTAGTGATACTTTATAGTTTCCAATTTTTTTAAATAAATGTTTTCATTAGAGATTTGTGGGTTTATAGGACAATCACACATAAAATGAAGGATTCCCAAACATCACCCCATCACCAACATGGTGCATTGGTGTAGAATATTTGTTGCAATTGATGAGAGTACTTTTTAAATTTACTACTCTTTAAACAATTGCTAGCTTTGTTCCAAATAAGGAAATATTAATAAAATAATACATCTTCCCAAGTGAATCAGATTAGACAAATTTATAATTTTCTTACACATAGTCTTCAGATCCTATTATTTTTGAGACACTGAAATAGTTCTGTAGGATATTTTAATGACATATACAAGCCATTATACATTTTGTCAAAACCTATATAATTGTGCAGTGCAAAATGTTAAACATAACATAACGTATAGACTACACTTAGTAGCAATGCTTCAATATGGGTTCATCAATTGTGACAAATGTACCATACTAACGAAAGATGTTAATGAGGAAAAGTGCAGGAGCAGGAGGGTTGGAGTATATGGGAATCACCCATTTTTTTTGATGTAACATTTATGTAATCTAAAAGTCCTTTAAAAAGAAGGAAAAAAAATAGTACTATTGTCAATTGTCAATATTCTTGTACCAATGACTGTAGTCCATCATCTACAAAAAGGTTCACTGTGCTGTACAGTCCTATGTATTATCATTTCATTTTCATTCTAGTAATCTATAAGACCTGAGGTTTCCCCTCTTAACATTCACCTATATAATTCAGTGCAGTTATATATACATGAAAAAACATGCTACCATCACCACCATGCACTTCCAAAGCTTTACAATCAACCTAAAGAGAAATTCTATAAAAAGTAAGGATCTACTCCTCCTTCATTTTATAATATGGTGTGATATTGTGGTCATCTTTCATTCTTTTGATTATGAATAGCCAGTTCTCTCAGCAGCAATTTTGAAGAGACTATTCTTTCCCAATTGAGTGGATTTGGCAACCTTGTGCAAAATGAATTGTTCATAAATATCATGTTCTATTTCTGAACATTCAGTTCCATTCCATTACTCAATATATCTATCATTGTGAGAATTTCCTGCTGCTTTGACCATGTTAGCTTTGTAATATGCTTTAAAGTCAGGATATTGGAGTCATCCAACTGAATTCATCTTGTTCAAGATAGTTTTGTCTATTTGAGACACCTTGTCTTTCCAAATTAATTTGATAATTCATATTTTTCTAATTCTGCAAAATAGGCTTTTGAAATTTTGATTGGGTTTGCATTATATGTGGAAATAATTTGGTGTAGAATTGACAGCTTAACAATATTTAGTCCTCCAATTCATGAACAGGGAACGTCCTTCTATTTATTTAGGACTTCTTTGATTTCTTTTTGCCAGGTTTTGTAGTTTTCTGTGTACAAGTACTTTGTATGTTCCATTAAATATATTCCTAGATATTTGATTGTTTTACTTCCTCTTGAAAGTGGATTTTGTTCTTGATTTCCTCTTCAGATTGCTCATTATTATTGAATAGAAATGCTATGGAATTCTGAATTTTTAGTCTTGTATCCCACTGCATTGCTGAATTTGTTAAATTGTTCTATTAACTATGTTATAGTTATTTCAGGACTTTATATATTTTTTTAAGTTAGGCCAGTAAAAAGAATTTATTTGGGAAATATAGGAAAGAACAGAGCGTGCTGAGAAATGAGAAAGTAAGACAGAGATACCAAGCTCTGGTGCAGGCCCCTCTAGGCAGAGAGCCTATATACAATCTTGTCATCTGTAACTAGTGAAATTTTTATTTCATCCTTTCCTATGTGGGTGCATTTTATTTATTTATTTTCTTTACTAACTACTCTGGTTAGAACTTCCAGAACAATGCTGAATAACAGTCATGGCAGTGGGCATTCTTGTCTTGTTCTCTGTCTAAGAGGGAAAGATTTCAGTCTTTCATCATTGAGTATGATGTTAGATGCGGGTTTTTGTGGATACCCTTTATAATTTTGAGGAGATTTCTATCTATTCCTCCCATTCTAGGTATTTTTATCAGTAAATTATGTTGGATTTCATCAAAAGTCTTTTCTCTGTCAATTGAGATAATCATATGTTTTCCCCTTCATTTTGTTAGTTTAGTGTATTGCATTAATTGATTTTCTTATATTGAATCGTTCTTGAATACCTGGGATAAAACCCACTTGATCATGGTGTATAATGTTAATGTTCTGTTGAATTCAGTGTGCAAGTATTTTTTGAGGACTGTTTCATCTCTATTCATAAGAAAACTTGACCTTATAATAAATAGTGCTTCAGGTGTCATGCTTTGCCTTTAGTGTGCACACTGGAGCTGGGTTCATCTATACTAGACAACTGTACTTCATGAAAAGAATTTTTTTTCTTGATATACAATGAGCAGTAATTAGGAAGATTCATCTTAATAAGATGTTAACATGAGATTGTTTTAAAAAGTTGAATGTCAGTGACTTAGAAAGTTCTTCTGATACATAAGTATGGCATGTGAACATGATTATGTCATTCAGATACTGCACTGACAGAGTATAAAGGTGTTAAAATAATGCTGCTAGAATAAAAAGAGGATTAACCTACCATTGGACAATTAACCAAGGATAATTGATGGTCTGTAAATCTAAATGGTCTGAAGTCTAACTACTAAAAAAGCAGTGCTAGAAAGTCCTCTATATCACCCTCATTTGCTTGAAATTTTGAGAAACATAGTATAGGCTATTCATAACTACATTTGTCAGAAAAATAGTTTATAAATGAATGATATGGTAACAGTGGACTTTCCATAAGAAATTTTCTTACATAAAGTATTCCATTTCTGCCTAAGATCTTTGTACATTTTTTGGTTGGTTTTTAATTTTTAATTCTTTTCTTGACTCCCTCAATTACCAAGACAAAGGAATACTCGTGTTTTAAATATAAAACTCATTAAACTTGAAAGTGTTATTAATCTGAACTATTTATCTTTTAATTAACTGGTTTTATAGAAAATGCTTATGTTAATCACCTAGAAAGTCATGTAATTGTCTTCATAACTCATATAATGTTTTAATTAAGTGACTGTGATTTTAGTCTTATATATGGACAATATACAGAATTTTGTTTTTCTCAGTTTATTCTCTTTAACTAACGTATTGATTCTGTTCACAAGAGAGAAAAATATTATTAAGGTCATGGAGACATTCCAGGGGACTCTTGCCTATTGAATTACTGTTCAATGCAATTTTCTCTCTAGTCACTTTTACTTTAATTCTGGTAACTCAATTATTATGTTAGAGATTTTGGTGAAGTAATGGGATGCAGACCACCTCCACTTCATGATTGCTTTTCCTTACTTTCACTTTGAACCTTCGTGTTTCAAGAAGAGAAAGAAAAATTAGAGACCACACTCATAGATATAGATGGAAACTGACACTTTTTCTGCTGATTACTGAATGAGCTTGTCCAACATGCAACATCTAAACTTTGTCCCATCATAGGCTGATAATTCTGCTAACCAACTATTAGGACTTTAGAAACCCTGCTCCAGTAACCCTGACATTGAACCTCCTATTTCACTGATTTTTTTTAGAATTCCCATATGTCTCTACTTTCCAATTCCCACTATCCCAACTAAAAATATTTTCCAAAAATTTTTACATTGTTCATTATTTCAAGTTTCTAGTCCAGTGGTGAAAACATATGAGAAGAACTGAACAATGTTATGAATGATATAAGGTGGTTCTTATCCAAGAAAAATGTTGGGCAAGAATTTAGTCTCTAATTAGATGTGAAGAGCTATATTCCCACCCTATTCTATTCCCTTGTAGCACTGCTTCTAAACTGGTTGAATACTCAAAAGCCTTTTCTTTTTTTTTTACACCTAGTATCATGTCCATTAAATAAACAAATGTTAAATATTTTTTTCTTTGGCGACTAAAGAATCAAGATAGGGTATCATAAAATGTATTGGTTTTTTTAGGGGGGTGCATATATTTTAAGGAAATGATTCAGACTTTCCTTCTAAAATGTTTATTGATTTTCACTTGGGCTGTAGGATATTTTCTGTAGGCCCTGTTTTATTTTTATGATAATTCATTTTGAACACTAAATGCTTATTGAAGCTTTCTCTCTGCTGGGAGTAAATGATTGGTCTCCTTAGGACTGCCCTCAGTTCACTCACCAGTGTTCTGGTAGAGGATTTCACTATAGTAGAAATTGGAAAGCAGCATGGTTTGTAGATCTAGGCCCTGGCATTTAATGTTGTACCTAGATTCTAGGGTACATTTGACAAAACACATCAGGAAATACATGGAAAGAAACTGTCAACAAAGCTATGTAAAAAGTTGTTTAAAAATGCATTACTTCCCCCCCAAAAAAAAAAAAATCATTGTTGTGGTGACTCCAGAGTAGTTGAATAGCCAATCATCACCTTTGTCACAAAAATCTAATTATACTGAAAAAATTCTAATTAGTCCATAATGGTTCAATGAAATCCAAAATTATTTGTAGCTACTCACATAGACAAAAGTTCATTGATAAAAGATTGGAAGCTTGATATAATAAGCCTGAACTAAAATAGCATACTCTTTTTCTCCCTAAAGCTATTACTGGGTGGTTTAGTAAATTGGAGGTATTATAATTGAAAAGTAGAGTGACTGTAAGTTGAGGTGTACTTCCAAGAAATTATTCTTCATTGAAGAATGTTCTCAGATATTGGGGTAATTTATGGTCCATGATGTTCCAACAATTTCAAGAAGGCCTAAATAAATTTTTGGAAATTCAGCTAACATTTGTTAACTCTTACTTTGTTATATACAGTGTTTTTATTGACCCTGAAAATGTATTAGCCAAGGATCATTTATTCAAACAATGAAAATTGTGACTTTTAAAAAAAAATACGCAGAACCAGGGATTGAACCTGGAAGCTCACATGTGGGAAGCTGGCGCTCAACCACTGAGCCACATCAGCTTCCCTGAGTTGGTTTTTTTTGTTTGCTTTGCTTGTTATTTGTTTCTATTTTTTTTTTCAGGAGGCACGAGGAAACAATCCTATGTGGGAGTTGGGTGCACAACCATTTGAGTCACATCCACTCCCGAGTGACACTTCTCAAAGCTTTTAACATTTTAACAGTGGAGTATTTAGAGAATTTTTGCACTGTTTGGGGGTTTTAGAGTTCTTAGAAACTGAACAGATTGTGCACTGGTGATAGAATGAAACTTTCTAATAGATAGAAGTGAAGTAAAGATAAAAGGCAAATGGAAGTAACACCTAGAATTGAAAATAGGTTAATTTGTTAAAGAAAAGGAAAAAATAAAGCTAAAACCTAATAAAAAACAAGGCAAGTGTGATCATATAATAAAACTTTAATTGGATCTATGAGTGGAAGATAAAATGTTTCAACAAACTTAAGGCAATGGAGGCTCCACTATATAGTTTAAAGGTAATATGGAATTCATCATTTAGCAACACTGTTGCTCATTATGTGGACTAGCTAATGCTGTTTGGTTCTATCGTATTTGCACCTCTTTTCAATGATATCTGAATGGGTATGGAGGTGGGGCCTGGATTCCCTGTACTACTCAGATCTATTTAAAATTCCCTTGGGATACACAAGATGCAGAAATTCTTTTAATAGATCTCAGCAGCTCACTGGAACATATAATCACCCAGCCAGATTCTTTTATACTCGGTTGTAGAATTAACATGGTTAACTCTTTCTCTCCAATACAGTTCTTTTATGATTTTGGTGACTTCATATCAATGAAGAATTGAGAGCCCCTGGCCTCTCAATTCCTTGGTATCTTAATTACATTTACTAGTGCCATGATCATACCTCTGTTCAGAAGTTCCTAACAAAGGAATGTACAACCAACTTTAGAGAACATTTGATAATGTATAGGTGTTTTTTTACTTAAATATTTATTTTATTTATTTCTACCCACCCCTTTGTTGTTTGAATTTGCTCTCTCTAATCATTGTGTTCTAGTCTTCCTTTTAGGACACAGCAGGACCCAAACCTAGGACCTCACCTGTGGGAGGGAGGCACCTAATCACTTGAGCCACCTCTGCTCCCTGCTTTGTTGAATCTCTCATGTTTTCCTCTTTGTGTCTGATTTTGGTTCAGCTAACTGCATCAGCCCATTGTGTCAGCTCGCTGTCTTGCTTCTCTTCTTTAGGAGGCACTGGAAACAGAACATGGGACCTCCCATGTGGTAGGTGGGAGCCCAATCTCTTCAGCCACATCCATTTCCCAATATGGTGCTTTTTTATATCACATTGACTGGGAGATTATTCTAGAATTTAATGTCAGGAACCGGGAATGTTGAACATCCTTTATTGTGAGAGATAGTCCCACACAGTTAACACTTGTTTTCTCCAAAATTCCAAAAATGGCTGCTTTGAAACATTATCCTTGGTCTTGCCATTACCAATGACTGCATCAACTCCAAAATCTCTATTTCTGGCATCTTATTCTCTGACCACCATTTCTTCTTGTACCCACATTCCAACAATTCTTTGACTTTATTACATCCTCAAATTTATTGGCCTTACCTCTTTTTCACTATTACCACCCTGTTCCCCTATCATGTTCTGGCCATCTTCCTCATTCATCATGGATTCCTTGTTCTATTATGATAACTTTCTTACCTAGACCATCAAACTCCTCATCTGTCCCTTGGTTATAGTCACATAGAAAAAAACAAAAAAAAAAACAAAACCATAACCTAGTTTATTGCAAGTCTTTGGCTGCTTTTCTCATGAATTCAACAGCTGAAGGTGACTAAATCAAGACACAACCATGATGATTGGTCTTAATTCAGATTGATAATCAGGAACCTCAGCTGGGTCCTCAGTTTTATCTTCTGAGACTATTACACCTCAGCTCTATCTTCTGAGATTATTACATTTTTCCAGTACATTCAGCCCCCCAATTTCCCAAACAGTCATCCTAGCTTCACAATCCTCTATGTAATCCCTCACCCTTAGCTCCTTAATCTCAACTTCTTATTTCAAAGAGAAAAGAGAGGAAATCTAAAAATTTTCCTCTTTCATTCATTACCAAACCTTGCAACCCATCTGAATCTATACTCACTTACTGTACTTCCTATTAATAGAGATGTGCTGTGTTCCCAGCTAAAGCTAATATTTCAGTCTGTGCACTGGATTCAATCCCCTAATATTCTCTAGGACTTTCTCCATGTAATGCCAGCCCTACATCCTGCATCAGCAATTTCCCATCTATATTGGATCACTTTCTTCAGCAAAAAACATCCTCCTTCAGAAAAATAAAATAAAAATAAAACCTTTGACTCTGTTTCTCCCTCCAACAATTAAACCAATTTTCTTCCTTTATGTAGCCAAACTCTTAAAAAATGATACCTATTTTCTTCCCTTTCACTTCCTTGTTTCCCATTATCTTTCAAATCTTATCTAATTAGGCTTTCAAACTTTTTTCATCACAAAATGAGTTCTTTTCAATGTCAGCAATAACCCCCATATTGCCCAGACCTTATTTTATTTGAGCTCTCAGGAGTGTTTGCTATTGTTGACCATTTCATCCTCCATGAAACACTTTGTTTACTTTCTAAGATACCACACTCTCCTGGGTTTTCTTATACCCATCTAGCTGCTATTTCTCTAATTTTTTGTGGGTCCTTCTATTCTTTTTGACCAATATCTAAATATTGGAGTTCCTAGGGTTCTGTTTTCATCCCTCTCCTTTTCACTGTACATACTTACTTTATAGGCAGTCTGCTCCAATACCACATTTTAATAAATACCATTTACTGACTTATGTCTTCCTAATAGATAAGTCTAGTACAAACCTCTTCTTGAAATTATGCATTCATATACCCACCTCCTAAGTTTGATCGTCACTTTTATGTCTAGTAGGCAGCTCAAACTCAAATTATTGAAAAATTAGGAAAATAATTTTTCTCCTCTCAGCTCTACTTCCTTACAGTGTTCCCCATCTTAGAATATTTTCACCAGTCCTTCTGATAATTGCCCCAGACCTGAAGTCATTCTTGTCTCTTCTCTTTCTCTCATATTGCATTTCAAATCCTTCTGCAAACCCTGTTTGCTGTTATTTGAAAAGGTATGTAGAATTCTTCCATCTGTCACCACTGCTACTCTCCTGATACCGCATACCATCATCACTTGCTTGTACTTCTTCATCAGTCTCCTAGCTAGTCTCTCTCTTTAACTCTTGCTCCATGTGAGGGTTTGGAACTGTGTACCCCAGGATAGAATGTTCCTATACTTAATTGATTCCCATGGGTATATGGACCCATTGTAAGTAGAATCTTTTGATAAGGTACTCCAGTTAAGATGTGGCCCAACTCAATCAGGATGTGTCTTAATCCTATTACTTGAGTTCTTTATACATGAAAAGAAAGATATAAAGAAAGTGACAGAGGGAGCAGCCAGAAGCTGAAAGTCAGTGTAACCCAGAAGAAAAGAGAAAAGCCAGGAGAGGAACCCTGTGTGCATTGTCACTGACAGAAGACCACACTCTTCTGGGAGAAAGCATGACCTTGGGGTCCTCCTAGCCTCAAAACTGTGAGCCACCACATTCTCATTGCTTAAGTCAACATTGCACATACTTGTTTTGGCAACCCAAAACTTACATACTCTGGAACTATCTTTTCTCCACCTATTGGTGTCAGAAGAATTCTCTTAAACAATACTCCATAACTCACTTGCTTAAAATTGCCTCATGACTGTTGATCATGGATAAATTATAAAGTCTTCACTGCCCTGCAAAGACCTCCATGACCAGTCTTATTGTTATTTCTGTGACTTCACTTTCTTCTACATTTCACATCAGTTATTCCACTGTAGCCATACTGTGTTACTTGCTGTGCCTGAAACACAGCAAGCTCTCCTCTCACAAGGTCTTTACCTTCTGCCTCCATATATTCAAATCACTTATTAATTTTACTTCTTGAGGTCCCTTTGTCAAAATTTGAGCCTGGTTAATCTTTAGAACATATGAAAGAATGAGAAACAAATTCTGTTAAATCTAAACAATTATTATATTTAATGATTACTGCATTATAATTGGGAGGAGTGGGTTGTTTGGAAAAGTTAAGTTTCTTTTTTGGCTTGGTGGAATAATATACAGGATGATGAATTCTAGATATTGTTTGAAAATAACATAATATTAAATATATGTTAAAAGAGTTAAAGGAACCACATCAAAAACAGAAATAGAGTATTTAATTTTCAATTAGAGGAAAGGAATAAGAATAAAGAAAGCTCCATCATTCCACTACAAGCCAGGAAGAAGGAAGGAAAGGTGTATGAAAGGAAGAAATCAGTAAATAAAAAGCAAGGTAAAAAAAAAAAAAACCTGTAATAACTGGGATTTATGCAAATATACCAATAATCACAATATTTATAATAGTTTTGAAATATATGTTTCCTTAAAAAAAGAAAAAGAAAGACTCACAGGCAAAGAAGACACACTTAATCATTGTGCTTAATATCCTGGAGCCACCTTGTAACAATATAAACTAATCATATAGACAATATAAACTAGCCGTAGGAACCAACATGCTTAAAATGTTGTGCAGCATGACCAAGTGCAATTTTTCCCAGGAATGCAAGGTAAGTTCAACATATGGAAATCAATTAAGATTATATATCATAATAACTAAGGAAGGACAAAACCACATGAGTATCTCAAAACTGTTTGACAATTTCCAACACACATCCATGAGAAAAGCATTCAACATTCTAGTAATAATAGGGAACTTCTTGAATCACATATATAGCATGTATGAAAAATCCACAGATCACATTATTCACAATGGTGAAAGACAGCCTTGTCATTAGGATCAAGAATAAAACAAACAAGAAAAACAACTACTAAAATGATGTCTACGCATTCTACTCATGGAATATATTAATGGAGATTCTAACCAAACCACTTAGGAAATAAAAACAAAGAGACATAGGTCATGGAGAAGAAGGTGTAAAACTATCTTTTTCACAGTAACATAATTCTACAAATAAAAGCCTTAAGGAACATACACAAGCACACACACTTTAAAAATAATTAAGCAAAAAGGTAAGATACAACATCAAAATATAAATATCAAATATATGTCTACAAGATTCCAAGTAACATTTGAAATTAAATTTAAAATAAAATTTACTATAGCATTATTAAGAAAAAAATAGATAAGAATATATGAATGTAATTTGCATATGGAAAGAACATGTCTTTTTGGGATTCAGAGGGTAAAGTGTGACTGCTAGAAATTCTTTTATGAATCTCACAAAGAAAAAGATTTTGCTTTTGAACTAATCCAATTCCTAAGGGTGTGAGATCCTTTTGATTGGAGTACATCTGTGAGGTGTGACTAAGGTTGAGTCCCTACCCTCTTGCTGGGTCTGATATAAACAGAGATACAAGTGACACAGGCACATAGGAAAATGGAGCCGATATATTATATCGATCCTGCCATGTGAGACTGAGAACTGCAGGAAAATAGAAACCCTGAGGGACTCAAGGAACCAAGCTCCTGATGAAGTGAGCCATATGCTTGATAATTCACAGCTGAACTCAGAAAGAATATGGAGCAGCAAAGACTGACAGTGGAGGTCTGGAAAGAGACAAGTGCTATGTCTTATTGCCCATAGCTGAGCTCTGGTAGATGGCAGATTCTAGAGGGTAAGGCAGAGATTGGTGACCATCTTTGCAACATGGCAGGGCACTAGTATCAACAGTAGGGCACCTTGATTTGGACATTTCATGGCCTCAGAACTCTAATCTTGTACTCTATATAAAATCCCCATTATAAAAGCCAATTTATTTTTGGTACCCTGCATCAACCACCGTTGGCAAACTAATACACGAACGAAGCTAGGAAAATTGAGCCCCTAAATTTTACTGAGTCTTCTTTGTCAGGAGAAGCAACTCATCCATCTCCATCTTAGGAAGCCAACTTTGCTTTCCAAGCAAATTTGTAATGGCCTCCTCTTAGCTTGTCAAGGCTGCTTTAACAACATGTTACAGACTAGTTGGCTTGAACAACAGGACCTTTTTTTTTTTAAGTTTCAAATGCTAGAAGTGTCAAGTCTAACTGTCAGTAGAATTAGGATTCCCCTGACATCTGTAGAGTTCTGGTCATGGCTTGCACACACTTAATCTCTTCCTCTGTCACATGGCAGTCTCTTTCTCTATCTCTGCCTCAGTCATCTATAACTCTTTACAAATTTCTTGCCTTATAAGGATTCTATTCATATAGGATTAGGGACCTAATGGGGTGTTTGCTAATCCAATTTGTATTCAACTTAACTAAAAATATCTTCAAAAATCTTATTTAAAATGACTTCACATTCACAGGACAAGGCATTAAGATATTAACAAATCTTCCTGAGGACACAGAATTCAATTCATATCAGTCTGCCCTTTCTAATGCCAAAAGCCATATCCTTCCCACATGCAAATTCTTCCATGCCATCCTATCATAGCAACAGTCTTATGACATGTCAGTAACAAGTCCACTTAAAATATATAACAGTTATGGGTATTTTCCATAACAGGGAAGATTTGTTTCTGTCCTTGTAAGTGTGAAACCTAGAAAAGAAGTCAGCCGCTTCCAAAATACAGTGGTGAGAAAAGCAGAGGTTAGAAATCCCCATTGCATAAGAATGAAATTGGAAAGTGAAAAAAAGGGAGGGGGGGTGTCACAGTTTCCAAGCTGTTCAAAACTCACTGAGACACATTCCTCTAGACTTCAAGGCTTGAGATTAGTCTATGGTGGGAGTGTTTCTCTCCCATTCAGCTGGAACTGCACTGCTAGACTCTCTAAGGATCTGTGTGGTGTCCACTTTCTCCCTGAGACCTCAGAAATTGTTCCCATCCTCTTCAAATGCTATGATTGTGACAATAATTACAATAATCACCAGGAAGATACCCCCACTCTCTCTAAACAAAAGAATGCCTTGCCCTTTCTGAAAGCCAGGACAGCAGGCCTTCTCTTTTGGCCCTAGGAGGCCTCTTCAGTGCAGACTTTTGCATCCATTGATCTGTCCTTGTAGTCTTTCTTCATTCTGTCTTGTCTCTGTTACCTCTTCACACTAGTACATTCTGGAAATATTTCCACTGACATAAAATTTTCAAAAACTTTGTTGTTTTCCATGCAATTTATGGGGGTCCAAGTGATCAAGTAAAGTGTTCTCCACAGAACTTACCTGGATACTCAAATCTGAATTCTTGACTTCCCTTGAGAAGGTTAATTTGATCCATTTGTCATACACATAATCTCTTAACAAATGTTGGGTTCAGCCACACTGTCATCCTCATTTCCTTGGAAACCTATCTGGAAAGGGTATTATCCAAATCAATAAGTGATGGTTCCTTTTGCTTAATATCTCAGGCCTCAATTTATGTTTTCCTCTTGTATTTTACCATAATCAGTGAGAAGAACCCAGGCCACAACTTCCATGCTTTGCTTGGAAATTTCCCAAGTTAAAATTCCCAATTCATCAGTTAAAAATTCTGCCTTTAATCTGATAAAACACATTCTG
This sequence comes from Tolypeutes matacus, assembly GCA_026826555.1. Taxonomy (NCBI): domain Eukaryota; kingdom Metazoa; phylum Chordata; class Mammalia; order Cingulata; family Chlamyphoridae; genus Tolypeutes; species Tolypeutes matacus. The sequence continues at coordinate 823,168 of JAKSZT010038955.1, read as the reverse complement.
CAAGTTCCCTTGCCATATTATAACAAGGATTACCTTTCTTCCAGTTTCCAACAACACGTAAATAATTTCATTCTAAACTGAATCACCTTTAACATCCTTACTTCTACCAACAGTGTCTAAAGGCAATCTGGTCTTTAATATTAAGCACCCAAAAAATTCTTCTGACCTCTACACAATACCTATTTACATAGCCATTTCCCCAGATTTAGCTATTTGTTACAGGAGCACCCCTCTTCCCACTATCAAAAATTGTCTTTGCTTGCCAGAGCTGCTATAGCAAATACATTAGAATAGTTGGCCTGCAAAACTGGAAGTTGTTGTCTTAGAATTCTGGAGACTGGAATTCCAAAATCAACACAAAAGCAGGAACATTCTCTCTGGGGCAATGTGGAATTAGCTTGTTTGTCATATATAACATATGTCTCCTATATCTGAGTACTGCCTGGGTCCAAATGCCCTCAGGTAATAAAGACTACATTCATGTTTGTTGAAGGCTGACCCTGACTCACTTTGGCCTCACCTTAACTAATAGCCTCTCCAAAGAGCCTGTCTACACATAGGTTTACATTCACCAAACCATGGGTTAAGACTTCAACAGGTTATACTTCATAACAACAATTATTGATTTGGGCATCATTCCTAAACAACTAGAAGTAGAGATACTTCTATAGAAACTGGACTCAACAACAGAATATGTATTCTTCACATGTACACAAGAATGTTCTGTTGGTTATAACACATGATATGCCATAAAATGCATCTAAATAAATTTAAAGGGATATAAATATTATACTTTATGTACTCAATACAAATGGAATGAAATAAAAAATGAATAAAAGAAGTAATTTGAAAAATTCACAAATATGTAGATGTTTAAAATAGACTCATTGATTAAGAAATTGATCTAAGAAGCAATCAAAAGGAAAACAAGAAAATATATTGAGATGAATTAAAATGAAAATAAAACAGATAAAAAATTGGATGCCAATAAATGAGAACCTAGAGGGAAATTTATGTACGCAAATGCTGATATTAAAAATAAAGTTCTCAAAAATAATAATCTAGCCCTCATTCTTTAGGCATTGGAAAAATAAAAGATAACTAAATCCAAAGTTAACAGAAAGGAGGTAAACTAAAAATTAAAGTGTGAAATAATGAAATAGAGAATAGAAATACAGTTCAAATAAATCAATGAAACCAAAACAGATTTTGTGAAAAGATCAAATACATCAATATTGACAAAACTTTCCTTAAATTTACCAAGAGAAAAAAAGAGACAGAAAGCAGAAAGAAATTGCTAGAAAATGGTAAGAGAGAGGAGTCATAACTACTGATTTTACAGTATTTTAAAAAATTGGTTACAAAGGAAAATTATGAAGAAGATATTGTAATAAATTATATAACCTAGCTGAAGTGGATAAATTCTAGAAAATTACAAACTACCAAAATTGACTCAGGGAAATAGACAATCTAAATAGGAGTTTATGAGTAAAGTGATTCAATTTAATAATAAGTATATATCCATAAAATACCCAGGTTGATATTTATAACTGCAAATGTTAAATATTTTTAATATTTTCAACAATGCCCCACAATCCTCAATGTAGTATCCTGAAATCTGTTAAAGAAAGTGCTCCAGGTTTTTTGTTGTTATTTTTCAGTTCACCTTGGCCCTAACTTATGTCGGTTATGAACAATGAAGGACTTATTTTCCTTATATTCATTCAAGTACTTACCTTCTCTCACCACATTGAAAATACCAAATAAAATTCTTGGCTGCAGACACACTTGTCTCAATCATGATCTCCAAAGGAGGCTTTCATGATTAACCATTCAATGTGTAATTCAATAAGGTAGATAGATTTTATTAGATTATGTCTTTTTTAATTGTGAATTTTAAAATTATTCTCACTTGAATATTACATGAAGGAAAACAAAAATTGATTCTGATTTATTATATCTCATAAATAAATGTATTTGCTTACTAAATTCATCAGTATTTCTGCACCTAATTCAAGGAGATACATAGGTCTGCAATTTCTTACTCTTGAAACAAAATTCTTAGCTTTTTCTTAATCCAATTATTCTTTGTAACTGAGTTTATTGTGGCTCTATCAGAGGACTTAGCAAAAATCCCACCAACTGTCATCATGATTCCATGTGACTTGTTCCTACCTTTGATACAATTTCTCCATAAATTAAGGGAGGCAAGTGGTAACAGTATAAAGAGCTTGTCAAAAGTTTGATACCAGGAATTACCCAGAACCTTTTTCCAAACCCAGAGAACATTCTTCACCCACTTCCCACAATGCACAGGGAGCAGTGCAGAGGGGCATTGGGATGACCTGATCTGGACAACTATTGGAAAAGGAGACATCCTGAGATTAGTGCTTTGAAAACCATTTTCTGTAGCCCTTTCCTCCTCACCAAACACTTTGTATTTGTGGCAGAACAGGAGATTTACAACTCTGTCTAATCCTTAGACTAGGATAGAATGTCTAAGTTCTCTGAGCTAGTTTCCCTTTCAAGCCTTTATACTTCTAACTGGTCATGAGACCACAGCATAAAAGGACCCAGTCAACACCATTTTTGAGAAAAGGAAGAGGTGACAGAGTAATCCTGTGCATCAAGTCCAAGGAATCCTTTTCTACCTGTCTTCCCAGAGATCTAAAGGCAGGGGAGGGAGGAGCATTATGGGGCCGCTCTTATTAGACCAAAGAGAGAAAGACATGCAAATACGTTCCCTCCTCTGCTCATGAAAATCAGCTCATCTCCACTCCCTGCAGCTGCTGAAGAGGAGCCCACCTGTGCCTCTGTACTTCCTCAGGCTCCACCACCATGGGGACTGCACTGATCTGGGCTTCCCTCCTCATTACTGTCAAAGGTAACCTCCCTCCTGCATCCAGTTCAGCTGTGACTGCTCTACCTGGGACTGCTCTCACTCTGGTTTCTTTGTGTCGGCAGGTGCCTTGTGTGAAGTTCAGCTGGTGGAGTGAGGGGGAGATGTGAGAAAGCCTGGGAGTTCTCTGAGCCTCTCCTGCAAAGCCTCAGGATTTACCTTCACTGATTATGGAATGCACTGGGTTCACCAGGCTCCAGGACAGGGGCTGGAGTGGGTGGCAGCAGTGAGTCAACCTGCAGGAAAAAATCAGTGGTACTCTCCCTCAGTTCAAGGGAGATTCACAATCTCCAGGGACAACCCTACAAGCACAGTCTCTTTTAAAATGACCAACCTAAAAGAAGACACAGCTGTGTATTACTGTGTAAGAGACACAGTGATGGGAAGTCAGGGTGAGCCCAGACAAAAATATCCCCTGTGGGCACGTGAGGGTGCTCGACTGCAGGGGGCATTCATGACCACCAGAGGGTGCACAGTGCCCTTCTCAGGGGCAGGTGCAGAGGGGAAGGAGTTGTTTCTTAGACCCTGGGGTTTCCTGTTCCCACCCAGAAAAATCTCCCCAAGAATCCCTTGAGGTTTCTTCCTATTTAAGTCCCTGATTTCTCTCATCTCATAATGGTCAATGTTGAATGGGGCCTCAACTCAGTTTTCAACCCTTCATTATTTTAGATTGGTGCTATCAACATCTTTCAGTAGGTTGTTGCTGATCAGAGAGTCAAGTAACTTCATTCCAAACTCCAGTGCTCTGCAAAATTTTTTTCTACACTCTCTGAGTCATGCCTAGTAAAGTGATTATCTCAAGAGACTAATTAGTGTACATTAGGGTGATGTGCTTCATTCTTGTCTTTTTATCTGTCTTTCAAGGATCTGAAATAAGATTTTAATGGCATGTATCCTCCATTCATGTTTGGCTCCTGGGGTTCTAGTTCTCAGAAGCCTCTCCACAATTACTTTTTTGTTATAGCCAGGGCAGGAAGTATCATGCATGAACCTTTAAATTTCCTCATTCTCCATGCAATGAAACATGTGCCTTTACATTGTCTCCTTCATGTCTCATGAGTCAGTTTCTTGTCTATATTCTCACTCACCCAACTCAGTTTGGGTGGTTAATTCCTCTTCATAGAACACATTCACCCACCTGCAAACTGCATGCCCTTCACCCATATATTAGAGCCTTTCAGAAATACCTCCCCCACCCCATCCACCTCCTTCTGGGTCACAGCACAGTCTCCATTCTTCTCATCATGCTGCTGCACACACACTAATGAGGACCCTTAGTGCCCTGAAAATAGAGACCAAACTCCAATGCTGTTGCAAACTCTCAGAACACTATTGGCACATTGCCACTTTGTATACATCCTGGGAGTCCTAGATTAATTTCTCATCATTATTTTTGGAATGTTACACAGAATTGTGTAAAGTGGACAAGTGAGTAATTTCTACAGTGTGTATTTTTTAAAAATAAGCATCACAATTCCATCACAAAAATAAACCTTGTAACATTGGATAACTGCTCTTAACATTTTTATGAAGAATCAATATGTTAATTCAACCAACATAGTAATGAAAATTATAAAAGTTAAGGTGATTTGTCTCATTAGTTATTATATTTATTAATAAAACCATAAGGTAATATGAGTGCTATTAGTATAAATGGGAAAATAAAACAATATAAAACTTATAAAGAAAGATAATTTTACATTCATACTTTGTAAGGCAAGATTAACAATTATATTCTGGTGAAATGATATATATTTTAAAATATATTTGTTATTCTAGGATGGAATAGAGAGGCATTCACATAGAAGAGCATAATTTTGGAGTGCTACCTCACACTGTAAACATAAGTGATTTCAAATGAATCTAATATGAATTCATTGTGTGTGTGTTCTGTCTGTGAGAGTAAGAAAGTGTTTGAGAAGTTTTAAAATATAAACCTTGTTTTTAAAGAAGTTTTAGGTTACAGAAAAGTTAACTTGAAAATATAGGTGATTCCAATATACCCCATTCCCTCCCCCTCTCATAATTTTCCCTATTAATCATATCTTCTTAAAATTTTATTAATATCTTATATGAGCACTGTACATTTCTTATAAATGATAAACAAATATTGAAGCATTTATACCAACCATTGTCTATAATTTACATTATGGCTTACATTTTGCACTGCAGAATTTTATAGATTTTGACAAAATGTATAATGGCCTGTATCCATCATTGCAATATCATGCAGAACAATTCCAATGCCCTAAAAATGCCCAATGTTCTACCTATTTTTTTCCTTCCCCTCCCCTCAAAAACTCAGGTAACCACTATTTTTATATCAGCATTAAATTTCTTCCATTACTGCAATAAGAATAAATCTACATTTGTAAATGTTTACATTTTCCCCTTAAGTTTGTTCATTCCTAAATCTTGATGATTTTGGGATGGTGATGCCCACTCTGCTTCAGATTGAGAAGGGGCTTAGATCCCATGGGGCAGATGGGTGTAACTGTCTTGCTTGCAGTTGTAGACCCTCTTTGATTTTTGAGATTGGAGTAGTCCATCATCATTTTGTTAGTTGTCCTGGATGAGTCTGATAAATTGGAGAATAAGTGTTGGCTTCAAATCTGCTGATATCCAGGGCTCCCCTGACATAAGAATAAACTGAAGATTTAAGCCTCCAGGACATATATTTAATGACTATTGTGCTAATTATAGGTTCAAAAAAAAGGGGTAGAAGAACCATGTGTAGGGATATTATAAAGGAGTCTAACTCTGTTACATTGGGGAAGTAGGTTATCAAATATTCCAAGTTAAGGCTGACTGATGGGATGTTGATTTGATGGGTTTGTGTGCCTTGCGCATGGTATCCAGATGTCTCTAGAGCCCTCAGGAGTGACCCCTGCTTGAGGCTTTATTTACTGTGGTAGTTGGTAATATATGCCTGAGATGTGCATAAGTGAAGCCTCTGAAATGACCTCTCAACTCAATTTGAAATCTCTTAGCAATAAAAATTCTTTTGTATTTAATTTTTCACCCCTTTGGTCAAGATTTTTTCCAAATCTAAAATTTCTCTAAAAATAAAATTTGAAAAGAAACTTATTGAGCAACTAACAAAATCATGATGATTGACCAACCCCATTCAGAAAACAAGAATTATCTTCAAATTCAAGCAAAGCTACTCCATTCCTCTGCCCCTTAATCTCTGCCTTATGCAGTCTGAGGGGACATCATCCCAAATTCCTCAAGATTGAGGAATGAACAAAAATAAGGGAGAATGTAACTGCTGACTAAAACAAATATATTGTTATTGTAGATTTTCTCTTGTGTTAACTGACTAATTTGTAACATTGATATAAAAATGATTCTTAGAACTTTTCTGAACAAAATAAATAATGAACAAATAAAGAAACATATCTCACTTTATAGAATCAATTTTTTTTTAACTTATAGAAGATCACATACTGCAAAATAATTGAAAAATCAAGGAAATATTTTGAATGGTAATATTGCAATGAATAAGTTATATGATTTTAATAATGGGCATAATATCTAAATTTCTTAGAAAAAAAGTATCTTGCAGTAGAAAATCTCACTCTGCAATTTACAGAGTATCAGTAAAAAATCCTAAATACATAATATGCTCATGCTCATTGATGGCCAAGGAAATGCTAAGAATAATAATACTTTTCACCCATTCTGTAAGAGCAAATAAAATAAGCAATAGCACTTTCATCTGTGGAGTTGAGTTATGTATTTTGCACATATTGGTCATGAAAAAATATATTTATCATCTTTGCAATAGTAATTTGACAATGACAAAATATAAAATTCATAATTTTGGATGCAATAATATAATTCTCAGAAACCTATTCCATAAGTTAATGTGATTTCATTTTGATGGTGTTCTTTTTTTTTTTTTTAATAATTTATTGAAGTATATCATTCATACATGAACATACATAAATTATAAGTGTTCAGCAAATATCATGAACTTACAAAACAAACATGCATAACATCATACAGGGCTCTTGCACATCACCCCCCACAAACAGCCTGCATTGCTGTGAAACATCTGTTAATATATCATGAAAGAGCATCATCAAAGTATTACTACTAACTATAGTCTGTATCTTCCTCCCCTATACATTTTTTTAAGTCTTTATTTTATTTTTTATCCATTTTTACCCCCTCCACCCATTTTTGCTGTTTCTGTATCCATTCACTGGGTGAGTCTGTGTCCATTTCCTGCCCTCTCTTCTCATCCTTCTCCTCCTTTCTTCACTGGGATTCTATCCTCAGGACCTTCCAATGTGGGAGAGAGGTGTCCCACCACCTGCACCACCTTAATTAGTGGTTTTTTGACAAAACTCATCTTGGCTGTCCCTTGAGTCACTCTCCTGTTATGTCATCATGTTTCTGCATGGCTCATGGGACCTGGTGGTGCACCCACTTGCGGGGCCTGGTGGTGCACCCATACATGGGACCTGATGGCTCAGCCACTCGTGGGACCTGGCAGCTAACCCACACATGGGGCTTGGGAGCACAACTGCAGACAGGGTTTGGTGGCTCATCCTCACCCAGGGTCTGGCATTGCTCCCATGGACAGGGCCTGGTGGCTGACTCGTGCATGAGGCCTGGTGGTGCACCTGCACATGGGTCCTGATAGCTCACTCACTCACAGGGTCTGGTGGTGCAACCTCTTGGGGGGCCTGGTGGTGCACCTGCACATGGGACATGGTGGCCCACGAACCTTCTATACTTTTCTTTCTTTAATTTTTACTGGGATGTCCCAGGGATCAAATCCATATGAGAGACAAATGCCTAACAATTTGAGCCACATCTGTCCCCCTGTTATATCTCTTAAGGCTGACCATAGATACGTATAGTTACAGTCCTTTCCCATTCAGGATGGTCATATAATAAATCAGGCTTAGTTTATCACCAGCATTCCAAAAACCAGACGTAGGGAGAAAAACCAGGTCTGGGGACACATGCATGATTTCTAGTATATTGAGTGTTTAGCCTACCATGATAATCACAAAATCAGGACAGTGAGAATATTCACAGAATGATTCTTGGTATACATCATATTAGAATGAATTATTGTAACTATGCTGAGTGAAAGAATCTATACAGGTAAAATCCTATAAGAGTTGTTTCTTTCCAGGAAGAGCAGGACATTCACACATCTCACCTTGACTCATAGGCTGTTTCTGAGGTTAAGTCCAGAGTGATGTTATCATGAGGTAGTGCTTCCTTCTTTTCTCATCCCACACCCAAAGAATTGAGGCAGAATCTTGGGTGTGGTTCCTGAGGATATTCCTTTTTGGCTCATGAGGCTGATTCCAAGCAAGGAGTGGCAAACCTAGAGGACCACAATGTGTTCCTTTTTATTTACTAAATATTCAATTTCCAGAGTGGGTATTTCATTCAGAGTGAATATTCATTTCCCCAGCCCAAGCTTTAGAGTTCTGATAAAAGATCTTGGCTGAATTCTTTTCAACAAAGTTGGGAACAGTTTCAAACTCAGAATTTCTTCAAATTGTGGCATTGTGGTGTAGGAAATTGGAAGAAGAATGGTGGACATAATGAAGACACAGTCTGGAATGAAGACCAGATAATCCACAACTGAGAAATGGAGAATAAGACAGCTGAGAGGATACCTCTTTTGTTAGAAAGAAACACCAAGCACTGACCTCAAAACTAGCCCTCAGAAGTGTCTAAAATTTGGGTAGATTGTATTGTAGAAATATTTAGACCTCATGGTATAGTTGTAGCAATTAGAGAAATTGGTCAAGAAACCAGTGTGTGCAGACCAAAAGTGCCTGCAGTTGACCAGAAAGGAAGAGGAAACACAGCTCCTCTGCTATCTTATTGGGGTGCAGGGATGGAGCCTCATGTGTCCTACTATTCAGTCATCACCAGCCAAAATTGCCTGCATTACTTGAGAGGCTGCTGCTTGTCCCACCAATTTCCTCCTTGTTGGAGATAGGGCATGAGCCTAGGCTAGGGCTGCAGTCCAGTCTGGGTGGGAAAAAGTCAGTCCCTACTGTCACCATGATTTCCAATCAGCCCTGATTCCCCAGATTCCAGGGGAACAGTTAAAATTGTGGCTACTGGCCTCTTTCAAACTTGTACAGGTTCAAACTCTAGCTTTTTTGGGATTATACTTTAGCCAACCAAATTTACTAATCAGTAGTGGAAATCGGTGGCCAACTCCTTCTTTCTTCCCCATTTTTGGGAAAGGGAGTTTCAAACTCCAGCCATGGATTTGCTTCCAAGGAGGCTTGTTTTGCCAGGGGAGGATGGGCACCAGCCTCCAGGGCATGGAATGTTCTACTCATGGTACTTCACTGCAGATGGGCAGTCTCCTCCTTCCATTCTTTCAAGGATGTTGCAGGATGCTCTCCTGGTCTCCAAGGCCCTCCAAACAGGTGCTTTAGATAGCTCTGTGTGATTGCTAGCAGAAATTTGGAGCTCCTTACTCTCCTGCCATCTTGCCCCTCCTCTTGTTTAGTTATTTTTAAACCTGGTTTCTTTTCAGACTAATGTGGCTTAAGTATAAATTGCCTAGATGTAGTTTTGTTCTGTTTACATTGCTTTGTTTTCTTTCTTATGCTTTTGTTATTTTTAGTTGCTGTTTTTCTTGTATGTCTTCATTGAGTATCATGAATCTGAGGGGTTTAGATTCTGAAATTATTTATGAACAATTTTTGGCTGTTCTTCATCTAATAATTCTTCCCTTCTCTCTTTCTTTTAATTCTGGCATTCCAATTAAACATATTTTGCATCCTTGAGATTGTCCAACAGTTCTCGAAGAATGTATATTTTTTGTTCATTTTTCACTTTTCATTTTAGATTGGTATGTTTCTATTGACTTATCTTCAGATTCACTAAATCTTTCCTCAACATTTTCTATTCCATTGATGATCTCAAAAAATATTCTTCATTTATTCTACAGAAATATTAATATTCATTTACTTTAGGTGTTCCTATTTTAAATCTCCATCTTACATTATCCACCTACTATTTCACATTGTGTACTTGTTCCATTAGTGTCCTTTATATACAAAACATCATTTTTCAATGCCTGTATGACAATTCCAAAATGTGAATTATTTTGGAGTGTAGTTGTAATGCTTGCATTTTTCTTTTTGTTTTTTTCCCTTGCCTTACATGTCATACTGTGTTTTGTTGAAAGCCTAATATGATGTATTGGTTAAGAGGAACTGAGGTAAATAACATTTTGCATGAGAATTTGATTATCTATAAGGAAGTGGACTATATTCTATGTAGGTTATATTACAGGCATCAGACTTAACTTTCTTCTGGTTTTGTATAGCCTCTACCTTTGACTTTGACTTTCCTTAAGTTGTCCTTCTCCTCTGAGAGCCTGTGTCTTGCAGCTCTTTCAGCTATAGTCCACTTTTAGCAGTTGGCTGTGATTAGTGCAGTCCACTTTAGGTTTGGGTGTGAGCTGTGCAGGAAAGAGTGTTTTATATAGTCTATTAATTCTCAATTTTTAGTGACTTTCTGCCTTGGGACTGTGACCTTCAATAGTGTTTTCCAGTTGTATATATTTCCCCCTGCCCTTCCTTTCCAAACTCTTTAATCCCCAGTCTATTTCCTTAGAGGAGTTACCCTTTTTAAATAAAAATCATCATAAACATTATTTTTAAAGAATTTTAGATTACAGAAAAGTTATATCAAAAGTATAAGTTTCATCTCTTTTGAAACTGTGCTTATTTTAGGAGATATAGGAAACAAATGGGAACTCTGGAGCAAGGAATGATTTCCTCCTCAAGCTGGAATATGTCTTTGGAAAAACTCTTGCTGTGGCTTTTTAATCAGGAGGGTCTGAGTATATTTCACAATGATTGCTCTTCCCCTCCCTATGCCAGAGCACCAAATGTACCTTCTAGATCCTTACCTTGAATATCTTGTGAGGTTCTATAAAGAAATTCTGTAAAGTTTTGTGACCTCAAGTCTGTGGAGTTTCTCATGTTTTTACAGACTGAGCCTCCAACCTGCCAGCAAAATTACATCAAAGTGATATTACCAGTTTATGGCTCGGGGGCTTCTATGTGAGCTAAACAGACCTCAACTATGTCTCTGGATGAGTCTCTCTCCAAGTCAAGTTAATGGATTACCTGGTGACTTTGATTAACTGTTGGGTCAAAGGAAATTATTTTATTTCTTTTTTAAAAAGTATATCCAGATCTTTTGTTTTTTATTGGTGGACATGATCATCTGACTTGTAAACTTGCATTTGGAAATATGATACAACTATTTCAGTATTTAAACCATAGTAAATGTTTGAGAAACATATATATTTCACAAAATAGATCTTTTTCATCTTCTGCAAATGTACTGCTGATTGTTTTATAACTCCAATATCTTGATATTGTTCTCTTAAAAAACTATATCTGGTTTCTTTGTTTAAAAATATTTCTAGCACATATTCTATGTAATTTCAATAAATTTCCTGTGCCCAATAAGCATGTTTTATGCTCTGTTATAATTGTTTTTCAAATACAAAAGAGAAGGATATGATATAAATATTTTAAATTTATATTTCTTAAGTTATTGATAGCTATTCCCAAGTCATGTCATTGTCTCTGGCACTAAATTGAAAATATCAGTTATCTTTCAGCCATATTAAAATAATCCATGAATAATCTCTCTTACTCGAGCCATTCAGCATTCAGTCTTCTCTTAATTTATCACTTAAGATAGCTTTTCAGGATAGCATTTACCCTCCCATTAATCTCTTAGTTAACTTTCCCATAATTGATCAATCTTCTCTGAGTCATCTCTCGATTCTCTCACAACCTATCCTATCAGCTACATTCCCTAAAGATACCTCTCATTTGACTTCCATCTCAAATCTGTCTTAATATCACTTCAGCTTTCTATCACTGCTAAATACCTCATATCCTCAGTATTTTTCCCTTTTCACTGAATCCTTTTCTGAGGTGACTATATCACCTCTCTTGTTATCTCCCTCTCTGTCTATATATATATAATAGACTCAGTAATCAAATCCTCTGATACTATTCATTACTTTGGGACACCTCTAGCCACCTTCCCTTTGATTTCTTATTCTATTCAGTGTTAAATTCTTACAATTTCCTCGGTGTAAATGAGTTGAACAAATCAGATATTGCTAAGCTGTTTCTTGCTTTTATTCCTGTATTTTCTTTTATACTAATGCAAAACCAATTTTCTGTACTTTGATTACATACTAGAAGATTAAGAAGATACACAGACTACTACAGTCCTGTAGTTCTGTTGTAACCCAGGAGATCGACCACACTCAGTCTTTAACCACTTTTGTGAAGTTTATTGAGCTAAGCCTGCGGGTGTCTGCAGCACCTCTCACACAGGATAGAACTGCAGCCCCGAGGTTCTAGAATGGCTCCTTTTTATAGGGGGTTGCAGACGCAGTTTGCAAGTAAGCAGGATGTACAGAAGCGGATTTTGGCAGTTAGCTAGCATTTGCACAAAACATCCTGATAGTCTGGGGCATAGCTGCAGGGTTGATACGTTCTTGCAAGATTGTTCAAGAGAGGGGAGGTTGTGTGCTTTTCAGATAGGACACTTAGGGACAGTGGAAAATTTTCTTCTCTCTAGTTCTGGTTGCCATAAAGGCCTATGAATAGGCTAATTTAGGGTTCAACATTCCCCACTTCTCTTCTTAGTGGGTCAAATCATTGACTCATCGTAGTGGTCTCCATTCCTTGGCAAGTGTTGGTAGGGTTGGGCTAATACCATTAGTTTGGCCGACTGGAGTCTGTCCTTGATGAAAGCTACAAGCCTATTGATAATGATAGGCCCGCAAGTGAGACCCAAAAGTAACAGTATGAGAGGGCCTACTAGGGCTGAAATTAATGTAGTCAGCCATGGAGACCAATAGAAAAGGTTCTGAAACCAAGATTCAGAAGATTGTTCTTCTAGATCTCTCTCTCTGAGTCTCTTTTGCAGTTCTTGCATTGATTGTTTAATAATTCCTGAATGGTTTAGATAAAAACAGCAGGTTTCTCCGAGGGTGGCACATAAGCCACCCTGTCTCAGAAACAGTAAATCTAGTCCTCTTCTGTTCTGTATAGCTACTCCTGCTAAAGAGTCAACTTGTTTTTCAAGATACTGTACTTGGGTGTGAAGGAGAGTGACATCAGCAGAAAAAGTAGCTGAAAATTTTCTAATATCAATATCAGAGGTAATCATGGCCACAGCTCCTATGGCTGCTGAACCTGCAATCCCTAAGGTGGCTAAGATAGGGACTAGAATTGGAGTCCTTTTTTGCAGTCTAAAATGTTGATCCTGAGCTAGGAAGTGGGCAGTACCTGAGGGCCCAGCATATAGGTAAACCTGGGGAATTATATAAGCACCAATACATAGGTCAGAAGAATTACTAGGGGCAATACAGTGGGTGGTACCAGATGAGCAGGCAAACCAGGTACCGTTGGGGGTGATTAAAGTCCATGTGGATCCTGAAGCAGTGAGGGGGACAGTGTTTAGGCAATTGTCCTTATAAGGTGAGTTGTCCATGGAGTAGCTGCCACTGGTGAAACAGATCCCTTGTCCTTGGAGATCGCTGAGGGTGAGTTTTCCCTGACAAGAACAACCAGACAGGTTACCAGTCCCAAAGTTGTCAGCATCAGTGTAGGAGACGTTCCAGGGGGCTATTTCTCCCATTAGGTTGGCACCAATCCCCACGTAGTATGGTGGTGCTGGATAGACGCAGAGCCAACACTCAGTGGTGATGTCCAGCTGAGTTTCATTCAGAAGGGAGAAAACAGAGTTTAGCATAGTTAGCAAAGAATTACTAAAGGAGTTTAATGGGTGCGATGGCGCTAGGATTTGGGGATTATGGGAGGTGGTCTTCCACAGATTATTTCAAAAGGGGTTAAATGTTACAAATAAGGGGTACATCTGGTTTTTAGTAAGGCAAAAGGGAGAAGACTTACCCAACGCTCTCCAGTCTCCAGTTTTAATTTAGTTAAAGTCTCCTTTAAAGTCCTATTCATCCTCTCTACCTGTCCTGAGCTCTGAGGCCTGTAAATGCAATGTAATTTCCAGTCTATTTTAAGTGCCTCAGCTAGACTTTTGGATATCTTGGCAATGAAAGCTGGGCCATTGTCGAACCCCAACACCAAGGGTAAGCCAAATCGTGGGAGGATTCCTGTCAGGAGGTGCCTGGTGACTATATTAGCAGCCTCATAGCCATATTTGCTTTTTCCAATTTCAGTAAAATCTAATTCCCAATGTTCCCCTGGTTCATGGCCTTTAATTCGGACCCCTACACTGCAAGAGATTGGGGGCCCTGGGTTGACCTGAGCACATGCTGAGCAACGGGTTACCTCTGAGTTGGCGATGGTCTTCAAATCTGGAACATAGAAATGTTTATTAATTAGAGCAATTAATTTCGAGGTACCAAGGTGAGTGCTATAATGGAGGTCCCGAACTAGGGCAATGCCTAATGCTTTTGGCAGCAGCAGGCGCACATCGGGCAATCATTGCCAAAATCCAGCCTCAGTGGTGCAATTCTGTTTTTGTCCTAATTCTTGTTCTTCTTGGTTATAGCTAGGAGAAGTAGGTAGGGCTCATTGGGGAAGAAGTGGCAAAATTTCAAGTGGTTTCACTTCTCCCAATGCTACCTGCTTCACAGTCAGATCTGCAAGATCATTCCCTTTCTTGGTGCGACTTGGTTGGGTCTCATGTCCCTTGCAAAGAATAATGGCTACCTCCTTAGGTTTCCATATAGCTGCTAAAAAGAGCTAAAATCTCTTGCTTATTTTTTATTTCTTTTTCAGCCGATGTCAAAAGTCCTCTTTCCTGGTAGAAGGTTCCATGTACCAGGGCAGTTGCAAATGCATACTGGCTGTCAGTATAGATATTGACTTTCTTGCCTTTTGCCCAGTAAAGTGCTTGGGTCAGAGCAATTAGTTCTGCTTTCTGGGCGGAGGTTCCTTGGGGCAAGGCCTGTGACCAGAGTACTTGATTTTCCGTGGTCACCGCTGCGCCTGCATATTTCAGTCCATCATTCAGATAACTGCTTCCATCAGTATAAAGCTCATAGTCTGGGTTTTCTAGGGGTGTGTCCCAGAGGTCAGGTCTAGATCCAGTGATAGTCTCTAAAATGTCCAGGCAATCATGGACAATTTCTCCATATTTAGAATCTGGCAACAGAGTAGCTGGGTTGAGAGCCGTGGTCTTAGAGAAAGTGACTTGAGGAGGATTTAGTAGCAGCACCTGATATTGAGTAAGACATGCATTCAAAATCCAACAGTCAGGTGGGGATCTAAGGAGGGCCTCAGTGGTGTGGCCCCCGATAATCTGCAAGTCCTGGCCCAAGGTCAATTTCTGTGCCTCCTTGACAAGAAGGGCAGTTGCAGCTATCGCTCTCATGCATGATGGCCATCTTGCAGCTACAGGGTCTAGTTGCTTGGAGAGATAGGCCACTGGGTGTTTCCAAGGCCCTAAGGTTTGAGTGAGGACCCCTTTGGCAATCCCCTTCTTTTCAGCTACAAACAGCTGAAAAGGTTTCCTGATGTCGGGTAGGGCTAAGGCAGGGGCTGAGGCTAAGGCTTGCTTGAGGGTTATAAAGGCCTGTTCTTCCTCCTGAGTCCAATGAAAGTTAGGGTCCTTTGTGCCTGTGCAGGCGTATAAGGATTTTGCAATTTCAGCAAACCTGAGTATCCAAAGCCTGCAGTAGCCTACCACCCCTAGGAATTCCTGTACCTGGCACTTGGTGGTTGGAGTTGGGATATTCAGGATAGCTTCTATCTGTCCCAGAGATAGTGTCCTTTTACCTTCTTCCAGATGGTAGCCCAAATATGTGGCTTTTCACACGCAGATCTGAGCCTTTTTCATGGACACCCAGTAGCAGAGGCATGCTAGTTCAGAAAGCAGTTCCTTGGTGGTGATTAGGCAATCCTCTTCTGATGCTGCTGCAAGAAGAAGGTCATCTACATATTGCAAAAGAGTTACCTGAGGGTGGGATTCCCTGAATCCCAGGAGGTCTTGGCTCAGGGCTTCATATATATTTATTCATCTGTGTTTACTTTTTAGTTTTGAATTGCTTATGTTTTCAATTATTAAATGTACAAAATAAAGTTAAAAAAAAAAAAAAAGATGGTTGGAGAATTCTTGAATCCTTGCAGGAGTATAGTCCAGGTTAGCTGGCCTGAAAATCCCCCTTCGGGGTCCGTCCACTCAAAGGCAAAGATGGGTTGGCTCTGAGGTGCCAATGGTAAGGTGAAGAAGGCATCTTTCAGGTCCAGTACAGAATAGAAAGTCTGTCCTGGAGGCAGAGAGCTCAGAAGGGTATAAGGGTTAGGTACAGTGGGGTGAAAGGTTTCAACCCTCCTATTGACTTCTCTTAGGTCCTGTACTGGTCTATAATCTTTGATCCCTGGCTTTTTTACTGGTAAAAGTGGGGTATTCCAGGGTGATTGGCAGGGAGTCAGTATCCCCACTTCTCTTAATCTCTTGATATGTTTTGCTATGCCTTCCCTTGTCTTCTGAGGTAGAGGGTACTGCTTGACTTGGATGGGGAGAGCAGTACTCATGAGTTGCACAATGATAGGAGGTTGATGCAAAGCCAATCCTGGGGGGTTGCTCTCTGCCCAGACCTCGGGGATTTCAGTAAGTAGTTCCTGGATATAGCTTTCTCCCATAGCCCCCTTGGGCTCTTGTTCAAATAGAATATATTCTTTGGAGATAGGGACAGTTAACATAATTGATTGAGGGAGCTGATCTCCCAATTGCAAAATTGTTTCCCCATCTTTAAAGGAGATGGTTGCCTTTAATTTCTGCAGCAAGTCTCGGCCTAAGAGGGGCTATGGGCATTCTGGCATTACTAAGAAGGAATGGGTAATAGTACCCTTTCCTAAGTCAGTAATTCAGGCTTCAGTCCAGGGATAAGATTTAGGTTTTCCTGTTGCCCCTATGATAGAAGTCTTCTGGGATGAAAGTTCCCCGGTTGTCTCTTGGAGAACAGAAAAGGTGGCCCCCGTGTCTACTAGGAATTCAGTTGGCTTCCCTTCTACTGTTAACTTTATCATGGGTTCCTGGGGGCCAAGCTCGAAGGAACCCTGACCCCTTCAATCTTCAGTTTCTACTAAGAGGCAGGCAGGTTCCTTAGGTTCCTGAGCCCTTCTGCCTATCAATTTGGGACAATCCTTTTTCCAGTGCCCCATCTCCTTGCAAAAGGCACATTGGTTCTTCTTTAGGTCTCCTCTCTCCGGCCATCCCATGGAGGGATTGGGTTTCCGGGTTGGTGCTGCCAGCAAGATTCACGAGAACTGCTTGGTTTGCTCCCGAATAGGATCTTCTCTATTTTGGAAAACTTTCAGAGCTACTTCTACCTTCTACCTTTTCCTTCAAACCCTTCTTGCTTTTGAAGTTTTTTTCTAATATCTGGGGCCAACTGAGAGATGAATGCCATGTTTACCATTCATCTGTTATTTTCATCTTCTGGGTCTAAGGGGGTGTACATTCGATATGCCTCCAATAATCTCTCTAAGAAAGCAGCCAGGGACTCGTCCATACCCTGCATGACTGCACTAACCTTAGTTAAATTAGTAGGCTTTTTAGCTGCAGCCCTTAGACCCCTAAGTAGAGACTGGTGATAGTGGCGCAAGGCTGTCATCCCTACATCAGTGTTAGGGTTCCAATGAGGAGGACTCGAAGGGAGTGATTCCTTTAATCCATCCCTCCTAGTCTGGGAGTCCCCCTCATTGTCCCCCAAGATAATCTTAGCAGCCTCCTGATGGATTCTTTCTCTCTCTCTTCAGAAGGGAACAAAGTCTGTAAAATCTGTTGACAATCATCACAGGTAGGCTGATGAGTGCAGAAAATAGTTTCCAAAAGTGAAATAAGCCTCTGGGCGTCCTCTGAAAAAGGAGGGTTCTGGTGTTTCCAATTATAGAGATCAGAGGTGGAAAATGGGACATAAATCATTCGGGTATGGCCCGGAGGTGCCCCTGTTTGAAGAGGAACTTCCCTGAGCGGCAACAGGGGCACTGAAGAATCAGGCCCTGGTGGAGGGGACTGATAGGGAGTTACCCCTCTTGTGTGAGGAGGACTCTGGACTTCCCCTTGGGGCAGGCACCCTGGGGCCTGTTGCTGCGAGGAAGTTCTTGGGTAAGTGGGGAGATCAAATAAGCTTTCAGCTATATCATCAGTTTCCCCCAGCAGAACAGGATATAAACGGGGTTTCTGTTTCTCTGGTTTCTCATCTTTTTTTCTTCCAGGGGATCCCGTGTCCCTCGAGGTTTCGGGGCAGTTACTAAAATGGTTTTACTGCCTATCCTTGCATACATATCCCCCTTCCTTGGTTTCTGGCATTTCTGGATATAATCTACTTTATCATGCACAATGTCAATCCAAACATCTATATAAACCCTCTGGTAGGGGTGGGGAACCCCATAAACAACAGACCATACAGCAAACAACATAGATAAATCAAATGAGCTTTCCAAAGGCCAATCTATTTGGAAGGCTGGCCATTCAAGTTCACAGAGGGTCCGTAGGAAGCCTGGATCTGCTGGCGTCCCATAGTCACAGGATTTCTTAAAGAAATCAGAAAAAATAGCAAGAATGCATTCAAGAGGAGTCTGCAGAGTGGATTTTCCTTGTCCCATCCTGTTAGGGTTGAAACAGTTAAAACACCAAGAAACAATGAACATAGACAGACAAACGAACAAAATACTGGAGACTAGTCTCACTTCCACTCACACAGCCAAATACCAAAGTAAAACCTAACAGTTTCCAAAATCAGGAGAGGGCGTTCTGTCCCTTATTCGGGGTGTGCAGTACCACGGCATCCCACCTGCAACAGCTCCCACAAATGCTCCAGAGCCAACACAAAAGGGAGAATCCCTTACCAGATTCCTCATGGCCACTGTCCTAGTCCGAATCTGATCATGAATCTAAAGCAAAGGTGAGGAAGTGGAGGCACTTCCCGCTTAGTCTGAGGAGGTCGACCCAAATTAAGGGGGACCTCGCAGTTGATCCCGCTGGGGCCTCCAAATGTTGTAACCCAGGAGATCGACCACACTCAGACTTTAACCACTTTTGTGAAGTTTATTGAGCTAAGCCCGCGGGTGTCTGCAGCACCTCTCACGCAGGAGAGAACTGCAGCCCCGAGGTTTTAAATGGCTACCTTTTATAGGGGATTGGATTTTGTTGAATGCCTTTTCTGCATCTATTGAGATGATCATGTGTTTTTTTTTTCTTTCAGTTTGTTAATGTGGTGTATACATTAATTCATTTTCTTATGTTGAACCAGCTTTGCATACCAGGAATAAATCCCCCTTGGTCGTGATGTGTAAATCTTTTGACATGCTGTTGGATTTGATTTGCAAGTATTTTGTTGAGAATTTTGGCATCTATGTTCATTAGAGAGATTGGCCTGTAATTTTCTTTCCTTGTTGAATCATTATCTGGCTTTTGTATTATGGTGGTGTTGGCTTCATAAAAAGTGTTGGGTACTTTTCCCTCCTCTTCAATTTTTTGGAAGAATTTAAACAGGATTGGTGTTAATTCTTTTCTAAATGCTTGATAGAATTCACCTCTGAAGGCATCAGGTCCTGGATTTTCCTTTGCTGGGAGATTTTTGATGATGGACTCAATCTCCTTAAATGTGATTGGTTGTTAAATTCTTGTATTTCTTGTAGCACCAGTATAGATTGGTTGTGCATTTCTAGGAATTTGTCCATTTTATGAAGGTTGTCTAGTTTGTTGGCATATAGTTTCTCATAATATCTTCTTATGATTCTTTTTATTTCTGTGGGGTTATTTGTAACCTCCCCCTTTTCATTTCTGATTGTATTTATTTGCACCTTCTCTCATTTTTTCTTTGTTAGTCTAGCAAGGGATTTGTCAATTTTATTGATCTTCTCAAAGAACCAGCTTTAGGCTCTGTTGATTTTCTCTATTACTTTTCTGTTCTCATTTTCATTTATGTTTACTCTAAACTTTATTATTTCTTTCCTTCTGCTTGCTTTGGGATTGGTTTGCTGTTCTTTTCTAGTTTCTCTTGTTCTTTATTTAAATCTTTGAGTTTAGTTCTTTCTTGGTTTTTTAATATAGGCATTAAAGGCTATACATTTCCCTCTCAAGACTACCTTCACTGTATCCCATAAGTTTTGATGTTGTGTTCTCATTTTCTTTTGTCTCAATATATTTACTGATTTTACTTGCAATTTCTTCTTTGACCCACTGATTATTCAGGAGTGTGTTTTTCAGTCTCCACACATTTGCAAATTTAATTTTTTCCTGTCTATTATTGATTTCCAGTTTCATTCCATTATGGTATGAGAAGGTGTTTTGTAGAATTTCAATCTTTTTATATTTATTGAGAGCTGCATTGTGACCTAACATGTAGTCTATCCTGGAGAAAGATCCATGGGCACTTGAGAAGAATTTATAACTCACTGAGTTTGGATGCAATGTTCTGTATATGTCTGTTAGATCTAACTTTTCATTATATTGCTCAAGTTCTCTGTTTCCTTGATCTTCTGTCTATTTGTTCTAACTAATGATGTGTATGGGGTGTTGAAGTCTCCAATAATTATTGTAGAAATGTTTATTTCTCCCTTCAATTTTGCCAGAGTTTGTCTCATATATTTTGGGGCACCCTGGTTAGATGCATAGATATTTATGACTGTTATATCTTCCTGGTGGATCATCTGTTTTATTAATATATAATGGCATTCTGTATCTCTTATAAGTTTTTTTGCATTTAAAGTCTCTTTTGTTTTATATCAGTATACCTACCACTGCTCTTGTTAATCTTTATCTTCCTAATTCTGTAGGTTTTCTTATTGCCTATATTCTTGGATTGAGGTTATTTGTTTTGTAATTCATTTGACTAATATTGAATAGCCACATTGCAGTATTTTGCATTCAAATCTGTTTTCCTGAAATGGTAAGGTAAAAAGGGATTTTTACATATGACAAGATCTAAATTGGTCAATGTACAGATGGGGTCTTTGAGGCAGAGGGGATTAACCCACCCCAGTCACACAGTTATGACATTTCAAGGACAGGACAAGAGCAGGTGTCACTTTAGCAGTTGTGGGGGACAGAGGGGATGACCCACATTGGTTACCACATTCTCTCACCCAGGGTGATGAGAATACTAATCACAGTGATAGTAACAGTAAGTTCTCTGGATTCCTTCTCTAAAATTCACAAATGAAGATTCTGCTGTAATCCCTGATTAGATTAGTATCTCACCAGACTGAAACCCATAGGGGTACAGTCACTTCCTCAGGGTCACAAGGAAGGAGGGGATGGAGCTGTGCTGGGATTTCTGTCACAATTGACTTCTAGGACCTCAGCCATGATCCCAGCATTCAGTGACACAGGCCTCAGCAGGGCAGCTCCTGGGTCATTTCTCAAGTGATCTGATAATTGTGCAGGGAGTTGCCCAAAACAGTGGACACAGAGTTTTGCCCAGTGTATGGACACAAGAGCAACAAAAAATGGGGGTGGTGGTAAAAATGGATAAAAGTAAATAAAATATCTAAAAACTTCAGCATCACATATAGGTTTGAATAGAAGGGACTGATGAACCATGTGCCTCTTAAAATATATTTATATATATAAATAACATTTTTGTTAGCAAATGCACATATATGCATATATATTTATATATCATTTTACAAATATTGGTATGTATTGCAAAAATTTTGATTTTTACCCCCAATAAAAAATAAATAATTTTTTAAAAAAGTAAATAAAATAAATCATTAAAAAAAGTATAGTGGAGTAAAAACAACTATAGTTAGTAGTGCTACTTTGACAATGTTCTTTCATAATTTTTAAAAAAATGTTTCACAACAATGCAAAATATTTGTAGTGGGTTGATGTATGGGAAGCCTATGTGATGTTATGCATGTTTGTTTTGTAAGTTCACAATGTTTACTAAACACTTATTGTTTATGTATGTTTATGCATGAATGATATACTTCAATAAATTGTTATTAAATGAAGAAAATAAAATAATTAATAAATTAAATAACATATTCGCAGGTAACATGATATAGATATAGAAAGCCATGTAAAATCTACAACAAGGATACTAGAGCTGATAAACAAGTTCAACAAAGTGGCAGGATATAACATCAACATACAAAAATCAGTAGTGCTTCTATATATGAGTAATGATCAATCTGAGGAGGAAATCAGGAAAAACTTCCATTTACAATAGCAATTAAAAGAATAAAATACTTAGGAATGAATTTAACTAAGGTAAAAAATGACTTGTACACAGAAAACTGCACAATATTGTTAAAAGAAATCAGAGAGGGGAGCAAATGCAGCTCAGTGGCAGAGTGTCTGCTTCCCATATATTATGCCCTGAGTTCAATCCCTAGTACCTCCTAAAAAAATTAAATAAATGGAAGGATATTCCATGTTCATGGATTGGTAAACTAAATATTGTTATGTTATTAATTCTACCTAAATTGACTTTAAGATTCCATGCAATCCAAATTAAAATTTCAAAAACTTTATTTTGCAGAAATGAAAAAGCTAATTATTAAATTTGAAACTTGAAAGATTATGGGACCTCAAATAGCCAGGATCACCTTGAAAAGGAAGAAGAAATCTGGATGACTCACACTACCTGACTTTAAGTCATATAACAGTTCTTTAGTTTTCAAAAGTCCATAGTATTGGCAAAAAGATAGAAATATTGAACAATGGAACCAAACTGCAAGTTCAGAAATACCCCCACACCTCTCTCTAAGCAAAATTCAGCATATAAATGCATTACATTCCACCCAGCATGGGACAAGACTCCTGGGGATGAGCCTCCCTGGCACTGAGGGATTACTATCAAACATCAACTAGCAATACAACTGGAAAAAGACCTCAAATAAAAGGGAGAAAAGGTAAAGACAAATGGGTTTATATGGCCAAGAGACTTCAAAGTTAGTCCAGAGGTCATCACATAAGAAATGCTTAAGCACACCTCAGCAGAATCTCATAGACTGCCAAAGTGAATACTACCCCAAATAGTGGGGCTCCTGAGGGCTCTGGAGAAACCAAGGTTCAACGTTAAGGGCAGATAGCTCTGGAGTTTGGTGCCTTGCCAATGGGCCCTACTTTGGAGTTTGTGCTCCTGAGAATGACAAAGATGGACTCAATTATGGCTTCCCTACACATAGATCATCTGTCCGTTCTATTTAAACTTATACTTGGTGCTGGAGTCTGTAGGTGTATGTCCAAGAGATTGAAGTCTTTGGGCTGTAAATATGCCAGCTGGGCACTGAGATTCAGCAGAGTTGCAAAACCAGTTCTACAGTTTATTAGTCTCACCCAGGACAACTAACAAGGTGGTGAGGATTGACAACCACCATACCAAGGAAATGAGAGAGCCAACAACTACAAACAAGAGAGTTCCATCTGTTGGCTGTATGGTGTCAAAGCCTCCTCTCAGAGGTGGAGTGGACATCACCATCCCAGAATTCTCAGGATTGGAGAATGAACTATGGCCTAGAGTGGACTTACTGGTATTCTACTATAGACATATTGTGAGTCTAGCAATGGAAGAAATTACAACACTGATGTAGAAGCAGTGAACACTGGAGGCTCTGGGGGCAGGGAAAGGGAAAAATAATTATAATACAGGGTCTTTTTCAGGACTTGAGAATTGTCCTGAATGACATTGCAATGACAGATATAGGCCATTTTATATCATCACATAACATGCAGAACTGTGTGGGAGAGAATGTAGACTACAATGTGATATATGGTCCATGCTCAGTGGCAAAGCCCTGGGATGCAGTTATCAATTACAATGAAAGTGCCACACTAATGAAGGATGTTTATGGGGGAGGATGTGGGAGGTGTAGGGAGTGGGACATATGTG
>JAKSZT010038955.1:733031-749391 GCA_026826555.1 Tolypeutes matacus | reverse complement strand
CAGACAGATGAAACCACAGCACAAATTTACTTAAATTTAGATTTCTCCTCACTCTGGAGAATATTTCCTGGGCATCATGGACCTCATCCACAAGAACATGAAGCCCTTGTGGTTTTTACTCTTTCTGGTGGCAGCTCCAAGATGTGAGTATCTTAGTATTCAGGCATGAAGGTAATGGGGATGGTGCATCTGAGCATGACTCACTGTGGTTCTCCTTGTCTTCAGGTGTCCTGTCCCAGGTACAGCTGCAGGAGTCAGGACCTGGCCTGGTGAAGCCCTCACAGACCCTGTCCCTTACCTGCAAAGACTCAGGATTCTCTTTAAGCAGCTCTGGTGTGCACTGGATCCGCCAGGCTCCAGGAAAGGAGCTGGAGTGGTTCGGTGTAATATTGAATGATGGAAGCACAAACTATAAACCGACGCTTCAGTCCCGACTCAGCATCACTAAGGACACCACCAAGAATGAAGTTTATTTAAAGCTGAGCAACCTGAGAGATGAAGACACGGCCATGTATTACTGTGCAAAACACAGTGAGAGGAAGTCAGGGTGAGCCCTGACAATAACATCTGCAGGATGCATGAGGGGCTGGGCTGCACGTCCCCCTCATGACCACCAGGTGGCGCTCATGGCCAGCCCCCTGGGCAGATGTAGAGAGGGACTGGGAGGACTTTCTTGGCCTTGCTTGGGCTTCCATTTCTTGCTTCACAACATGTAACCCCAGAGGACAGCCACTGCATCTCTTCTAAGCAGTGCTATGATGTAATCAATATTCAAACTCTGAAGAGGTTTTTTTTTTTTTTGTTAAATGTATACTTAAAAATTTAAGTTTTGACTATAGCTTCATATCTATATTCTACTTTTCATTCAGAGGGGAATTAAACCTGATTCTTCCCAACTTCTGATATCAATATCTGTTCTTAATATAGACACATTATTCTAAAAAAAAAATACTAGATAGAAAGATCCAGGAATATATAAAAATGATTACATGTCATAAAAAAATGACACTTTCCCCAAGTATTGCAAGACTTAATCATGTTTTGTCAATCAATTAATTTAATACATTAAATCAATAGAATTAAAAGAAAAACTGCATGGTCATCTCAATATAAAAGGAAAAATCTCTTACAATCAAATATCTTTTTATGATAAGATCTCTCAGTGAGAGAGCATTCTTAATGCTAAAAGATTGGATGGTATTTCCCTTAGATCAGCAGCAAGAAAAGGATGTCAGTTGTGGCCACTTCTAGTCAACATTGTACTAAAAGCTATTGCCAGTGCAATTAGACAAGAAGAATAATACAGACTGTAAAAGAATGAAGGGTCTTGTTTTGAAATTTATATAATCTCTTTTATAGAAAATTCTCAGGAATCCACAAAATCTATTAGCACTGATATGAAAATTAAGCAAATTTGAAGGAAATAAGATTAATATATATAAAAAAAAACAATTGTATTTCTATACACTGACAATTGTCATTACCAAAATGAATTTAAAATAATTCCATTCAGAATAACATCAAAGAGTTAAGAAATAACTGCTTAGGATTAAATTTAATAAAAAGTACTAAACTTATATTTTGACAGATACATTTTTAACAAGTTCATGATACAAATAAATAGTAAATAAAGGTTGGTGTTTCAGAACACTTAACCTTGTTAACATAACACTATAACCCAAGTGATCTACAATTTCAGCACATTTCATACAAAATTTGTACTCATTTATTTGTACAAAATGACAAACTGATTCTAAAAATCATGTTATTGTAAGAGAGCAAGAATAGACAAAAATAATATAAATTGAAGATAGAGTAGGAAATCTCATACTTCTTATTTTCAAAGCATACAATGATTCAATTGTATTTAAGAAAATGAGTGCACAAAAAAAAAAAAAAAAAAAAAAGGATAAACAGATCAATTCAGTAGAGTTCAGAGTCCAGAAGTAAACCTACACATATGTGATTAACTAATTTTGACAATGGTGCCAAAACCATTCAAAGGATAAAAATAGCATTTTTAACAAATGATGCTGCAACAATGGGAAAGCCATGTTTAAAAGAATAAGTTTAGAACTTTATGTTACACTATACACAAAAATAAATGCAATAGTAGCCTTAAATATAAGAGCGAAAACATGACATCTCTTTGAAGAAAGCATAGGTACAAATTTTTTATGACTTTGTATTTAGCAAAGAATTCTTTGACATTAGTTCAAAAGTATGTGAAATAAAAGAACTTAAATAGATATGTTTGACTTCACCAACATTAATAAGTTGTGACTCAAGGGACTCACCATGAAGATTGTGAAGCAACAACTCATAGAACAGGCATCTTCCATCTCCACAAAAATAAAAGAATATGTACATATAATTAAAAAGTACATGAAAATCAGTGTGGCATGATTTGTCATTAGAGAAAGATAAATCACAATGTGATGCACTTCACACACACTAGAATGGCTAGAATAAAAATTTAGGATAAAAACAAGTAATTGAGAGGATGTGGAAAAATAGGAACCCTGTTAAACCACTTCTCTTTGAAAAGCAGATTTGCAAGTCCTCAAATGATTAAACATAAAATTATCTTATGACTCCAAAATATTGAAATCTGGGATTCAAACATAACTGTACACAAAAGTTCTTAGCATTTTTACAATAGCCAAGGCATGGAAGCAATCATGGTGTCCATCAATAGAAGACTGGATAATCAAATTGTTATATATATATATATATACTCAATGGAGTTTTATTCATTTGTACAAAGGTATGAAGTCCTGATGTAAGCTACAACTCAGATAAATAATGAAATATGTTGTTGAGTTAACCAGGTCAAGTACAATATGTAAAAATTTTGGTATGATTTCACAGATAAGAAATTTCAGGAAAAGCAAATTCATAGATGAAGGAAATAGATTAGAGTTTATAGGATTCAGGAACTAATTGGGAGTTAATTTTTAATGAGTAAAGGATTCTGTCTGAGATAATTAAAAACCTTGTAATAATGTTTGATAGCACTGGTAGCACAAAATTGGGAATTTAATTAATATTACTCAATTGTATGCATGAAAGTGATTAAAGTGGGAAATTTTGGGTTGAATTTATATTACAAGGATCATTGATTTTAGAAAATGAATTATTAACATTTGACACAACTGGATGAACCTCGGAAAAATTATGGTAAGTGGAAGAAGCCAGCCATGAATAACTGCATAATTTTCATATTAAAGCCAAGCAAAGTGAAACCTAGAGAGTAAAGTAAATTATTTGTTGATTAGGGCTAGATAGGGGGGTGGAAGGATAGAAAGGTGACACCAGAGGGTAGGTAGTTTCATGGTGAAGTGTTGAAAACATACAATGTTGACTCTCATGATGGCAGGTATTTGTGGAATATAATAAAATATATAATTATATTGTTTTAAATGGGTGAACTTTATGGTATATGATTCATATACAAATTCACAAAAGATAGGACTTATAGGAGTACCAGTGAAAACTTTTAGGAATTTTTATCTCATTTGAAGGGATGTCACTGGTGTGTACATATATATAAATACTTATCAAAGTATACATTTAAATATGTGAAGATTATCATATCTCAAGTATACTGCAAATGAATATATTGTTAGGCTGGAGAGATAGACATATAGATAATCACCTATGAAAAGCCAGAAATTTCTTTAAATACATCTGCATGAACTCTGATTATTCTGCTTTCTAAACAGAGAAGTAAACACAAGTATGAAAGAATATCACACAATGTTCTCATTACACAAAGAGGGATTCTACAAATCTCCCAAGACATGCCTCACTCTGTTTTGTAGGTGATTCAGTGGAGCAGCCTCCTGGGGCTCACTCTCATCAGATATATGATTGGGAATGTAAAACCTTCCCTGCTTCTGTTTGAAATTTTACATTTGCAAAATGGAGGTAACATTGATATCTCCTTTACAAAGTCTCTGTACATATGTATAAATGAAAAAAAGAAACTGGGCCTATGTGTTTAGTTCAGAAATAGCACATAATAAGAAATCATATTGCCCCAAACATTATCATTGCCTCCCAACTCCCCCAGGATGCACATATCTGCTCTGGGCACTTCCCTCAGACCCCAGAGTGTGCTACATAGTAAGAAGACTTTTAATAAGAGTTTCTGGTTTTGCTAGTATAAACCATCCCAGCCCAGTCCCTGCAGCTCTAGAAGAGGAGCCTTAGCCCTGGGGTTCTCAGGTGTTCCCATTTGGTCATCAGGAATGAAAACAGGAATGAGCATGGAGTTATGGCCAAGCTGCATTTTCTGTGTCACCATTTTATAAGGTCATTTTATGGGGAGACAGAGTAACTGAGAAAGTGAGTTGATGTGTATGAGAGAAATAGTGGCTATGTGTGGCTGTTTCCTGACCAGGATGGCTTTCTTGCAAGTATTCAGTGGGTGGAGACTGGGTGAGATTTTATACAGACAGAGGGTCTCTGACACTCTCCTTGGCAGACCCTGGATTCACTTCCAGTAGCTACAACATGAACTGAGACCCCTAGGCTACAGGGAAGGGCTAGAGAGTGTCTCACACATTAGCAATGCTGCTCCTACCACAAACAAGGCAGGCCTGGGAAGGGCCAAATCCCCATCTCAGGGGCTTTGACAGGAACATACTGTGTCTGCAGGTGGAGAATTAGCGACCTGAGGATACAGCAGGGTATGGCTGAGTGTGACTCAGTGAGGGGAGGCAGTGAGAGTCCAGACTCAATCCCAACTCTAGGGCAGCTGGAGGGTCCTGGGATGCAGGGGTGGTCAGGAACCACTGGACATGGGTCTCCAACAAATGACCAGAGGGAGGGAAAGGATCATTTTCCTGTTAGGTCTGGAGTTTCCTCTATATGTACATGTTTCCCTTATGAAGTTATTTATGTTTAGGATTGTGTCCCTTCCTTTGAAGTGTCTGAAGAAGGAAAGTTTCACTGTAGTAAGAGGAAAATTTTCACTTGCAGATTGTCAGTTATGAAGGCACAAAGACCTCTGTCAGTGGCCACCAGGATCAGAACTGAGTCATCAAAGGACAGTCTGGTGAGTTTTTTCCAATCAAACTAAGGAAGATTCCCCAGTGGGATTCCCTGATTAGGATGGTCTTTGTGAATCAGTGGTTTACTCTTTATATCCAAATCCATTTTCTTTCTCCCTGGTTTAACAAGGACATCAGCATGTCCTTGAGGCAAAATGCCCATCAAATGAGTCTGGCACCACCTTCCTCAATGGCCAACCTCTTCTCCTGGGAGCTACCAGAGTGAGTGCTAAGGGCCTGTGCCTTAGGGTAAGAAAATGGTTTCCCCTCCAGAAAGTAGATTGGGCCATCCCCAGTCCTGAGGCCATGGTATGGCATGGTGGTCTGGGGGTGGTGTGTGGTTGGTGCCAGGAGCTTCCCCCACCTCTCCCTCCCATGATATCAGCTCCAGGCTGCAGGCCTTGGAAGCAGGTGGTGTCCAGGCTTCAGCAGCCAGGCCTTTGGCGATGGCTGTGGCTCCTTGGGCGCTAGGCCACTTTGAGCTCTGTGCACTCTGGGGAGGTTTGTAGCAGGTGTTAGTCATGTGCATGAGGGAGGAACAGCCCTTCTGCTGAGTTTCTTGTCCTTTACACTGAACATCCTCACTGCTGAAGTGGGAGAGGGTACATTTGTCTTCCATGGACCTGAGGGGAGCTCCAGATCACTGATTTGTAAATCAATGTAAGTCTGTGAACTGGGTTACCATACAGCTGTTAAACAGATTGATGAGCTCCAGGATGACTGTGTGTTCACATTTGTCTAGGGCAGTCCTGGCTTATATCTGTTGTCCTACCTTTTCCTGTCACCCCCTTACCCCAAGAGTATCCTAATGTGACTTTAGGTTACATGGTCATGCTATTAAGTCTATTATTGAAATTTACTCAAGAAAGCTTGACTTAATAATGGAATAACTTAATAATTAAGGTAAAATTTTTAAAATGCAGCCTAAAATAGGCTGTACAAGCCAGCACCAACATATATGCTTGTACTTGGCTGGCCTATCCATGCAAGGAGATGTGATAAAAGTGGGAGTCTGGGAGGAGTAGAACTGAGGGAACAGGGGCTGGATGAGAGGGAGGCTCACCTTTCATTGTGTACCTTTTTCAACCTTTGATTTGTTTTTTATTAATATGAACATGTGCTTCTTTTTCATAGAATACACAATCCTAATAAAGATTATGGGGAGGGGTTGGGCCTCACCTTAGTTACTGACATCTTCAAAGAGCATATTTACTCAGGTTAACATCCACTGGAACAAGAGTTAGGACTTCCACATATTTTATTCCATAACATCAATTACAGTGTTGGGCATCATTCTGCAACAACTAGACTTTAGAGCCATCTACAGAAACTGCACTCAACAATGAGATGTACATTCTTCATATGCACACAAGACATGTTTTATTGGGTATACATGTGCTATGCCATAAACATACCTCAAAAAATTAAAAAAGATATAAGTAATATAAAGTATGTGGCCAAAGCATAAGGGAATAAAATTAAAATTAAATAACCACAGGAAATTTGGAAAGTCACAAATATGTAGAATTTAAAAATGCACTCTACATTAACCCATTAAAGAAGAATTCAAAAGGAAAATAAGAAATTTGAAAGACCTTAAAAACAATAATCTAACACTCCTTCTTTAGACATTGGAAAAATACTGGCAAACTAAATCTAAGACAAATAGAAGAAAGGAGACACAAAAAATTAGAATGGAGATCATTGAAATAGTGAATAGAAATACAATACAAATAAATCAATGAAATCAATTCTGTGATCATCAAAATTCACAACCCTTTCATTAAATTGAATAATGGAACCAAAAAAAGATGGAGGGAAGATACAAACTGCTTGAAAAGCACAGGGAGAGGAGGCATAACTACTGAATTCATAGAATTATTTTAAATGGATGTAAAGAATGCTATGAACAATTATAGTGAATTACATAACTTAGGTGAAGTGGATAAATTCCTAGAGAGATACAAACTTCCAATATTGACTCAGAGATAGACAATCGGGATAGGCAAAAAAAGATCATATTCATAAAAATCATAATGGATACTAAGGGCAGCAGTATACAGGATGGGTCACAAGTTTGTCACAGGAATTACCGAGATCATTTTTCCAGAGATAGACAATGTTCTTCACCAACTTCTCACAATATACACAGAGCAGTGCAGAGACGCACATTGGCATGGATTGGCCTTACTGTTATCAAGATTTTGGAAACTACTTTCTGTAGTCCTGGCAACATACAAGACTTCATTTCCTTTCATTCTCACCAAAAACTTTGTGTGGAAAACAGTTATTTACAACCCTAACTAATCTTCACACTACAGGAAGATGTTTGTGCCTCTGAGCTAGGTTTCTTTCCAGATCCTTAGCAGTTTTATTTTTGTTTTATTTTTTTATCTTAATATATATTTTTTATTTTTTAAAAGATACTTAAATTACATAAATGTTACAGAAAAAAACATATGTATTCACATATGTTCCACTCCCCACACCTCCCACACCCTCCCACATAAACAACATCTTTCATTAGTGTGGCACATTCATTGCAATTGATAAACATATCCTGGGGCATTGCCACTGAGCATGGGCCATAGTTCATATTTTAGTTTACACTCTCTACCACACAATTCTGCCGGTTATGGGAAACTATGTGAGACGACGGGCAACAACAATCATAGTTGATAACATTATATTTCTGAGTGACCAGATAAAAGAGAAGGCGTAGAATGGATGGCTCTTCCTTGGCCGTTGATTGGTATAGTCTCATTTCCAAATCATGTACAGTCTTTATAATTTCTACAGACAAGAATTAAAATATTCTTTTACTAAAATGAAAAAAAAAAGGCCTATATCTGTCATTGCAATGTCATTCAGGATGACTCCAAAGTCTCAAAGAAGTCCTATAGTACAACTGTTTTTCCCTCTCCCTGTCCCCAGAGCTTCCAGTGGCCACTGCCTCCACATCAGTGTTGTAATTTCTTCCATTGTTAGATTCACAATGTCTATAGTAGAATACTAGTGTCTACTCTAGTCCATAGTTCATTCCCCAATCCTGAGTATTCTAGGATGGTGATGTCCACTCCATGACTAATTGAGAGGGGGCTTTGATTCCACACAGCTGATGGATGGGACTTCCTTCCTCACAGTTGTAGACTATCATTTCCTCAGTATGGTAGTTATCAATCATCACCTCCTTGTTAGTTGTCCTGGGTGAGTCCAATGAACTATAGAGTAAGTATTGCAACTCTGCTGAGGCTCAGGACCCAGTTGACAATGGACAGTCCAAAGAGTCCAGTTTTTTAGATGTATACCTACAAACTCCAGCACCAATAATAGGTTTAAATAGAAGGGACAGATGAACCATGTATAGGGAAGCCGTAACTGAGTCCAACTCTGTCATTCTCAGGAGCACAAACTCCAAAGTATGGTCCACTGGCAAGGCACCAAACTCCAGAGCTATCTGCCCTGACCATAGAACCTGGATGTTTCCAGAGCCCTCAGGGGGCCCACTATTTGGGGTAGTATTCACTTGGCAGTCTATGAGATCCTGCTGAGATGTGCATAAGCATTACCTCTGGGATGACCTCCTGACTCACTTTGAAGACTCTTAACCATATAAACTCATTTGTCTTAAACTTTTCCCCCTTAATTGGTGATGAGTCCACACTAAAGAGAAACCCAATGTCCACTCTGAGAAAAGGAAGACATGACAGACAGAGTAAACCCTGTGCATTGAGTTGAGGGAATCCTTTTCTATCTTTCTCCTCTGGGAACCTAAAGCAGGGGCCATGTTGGGCAGTCCAGATTTGCACACAAGGAAAAAGACATGCAAAGGCAGCCCCATTTGTGGTCATGGAAATCACATCATGCTGAAGAAGAGCCCACCTGTGCCTCTGTCCTTCCTCAGGGTCAACCACCATGGGGACTGCACTGATCTGGGCTTCCCTCTTCATCACTGTCAAAGTTAACCTCCCTCCTGTATCAGGTTCAGCTGTGACTGCTCTAGCTGGGATTCTTCTCAAGCTGGTTCCTGTTTGTCTGCACATGTCTTATGTGAAGTTCAGCTGGAGGACTTATGTGGGGACTTAAGAAAGCCTGAGGTTTCCCTGGGCATCTTCAGCAAAGCCTCTGGATTCATCTTCCCTGACTGAAATGACACGAATCCTCCAGATTCTGGGGCAGGGGCTGGAGTTGTGAAAACAGTGAGTCAACCAACAGGAAATAATCATTACTACTCTCCATAAGCTCAATGGAGATTCACAATCATCAGGGACAACCCTGTTAGAACAATGTCTCTTCAAATGACCAACCTTTAGCAAAGGACATGGCCATATATTATTGTGTGAGAGATACAGTGAGGGGAAGTCAGGGTGGGCCCAGACACAATCCTCCTCTGCAAGGCTCTGGAGAGGGCTTGGCTGCAGAGGGTGATCATGAACACCAGGGGGCACTCAGGACCATGATCAAGGGCCAGTGCAGAAGTGACTGATTTTCCTCTTGGACCTTGGGGTTTCCTTTCCCTACACAGCAAGTTCATTGGAGGGAAAAGAAAGAATAGGTGCAACATGGGGGCATTTTGGGGATATTGGAATTGTCCTGCATGACATTGCAATCGTGGGGGCAGGCCATTATACATTTTCTCAAAACCTATAAAATGTATGGTGCAAACTAAACTATAGTCTTTGGCTAGTACAATGTTTCAGTATTTATTCATTAATTGTAACAAATGCACCACACTAATGGAAGATGTTGTTAATGTGGTAAAGTGTGGGAGACAGAGGGGAGAGGATGTGGTATATGGGAATTCCTGATATTTTTGGATGTAATATTAGGAAATCTAAAGCATCTTCAAAAAATTTTCATTTAAAAAAGAAAAGAAAAGTCAATGGAGAAGACCCTTAAAACATTAACCAAAGGTCCCTTCTGGTTTCTTCCTTTGGAACTCCCTGATTTCTCTAATCTTATACTGGTCAATGTTGCATGGGGCCTCAATTCTGTTTTCAATAATTCATGTTTTGTTTTTTTTAATTGGTACTATCAATATCTTTCAGTAGATTTTTGATAATTAGGAACTCAAATAATTGCACTCCAAACTCTATTGCTGTGCTATTTTTTTCTTTTTTCTACACTGTTTTGGTCATGCCTAGAAAAGTGATTATCTCAGTAGTCTAATTAGTGTACACTTGTGGTATGTTTCATTCTTGTCCTTTTATCAGCCTTTCATGGATCAGAAACATGATTTCAGTGGCTTGTATACTCTACTTCTCTTTGGAGTTCTATGTCCCTGACAGTTTCTCCACAATTCATTTTTTGTCATAGCCAGGGCAGGAAGTGTCATCCATGATCCTTTAATCTTCCTCATTCTCCCTGCAGTGAAACATGTACCTTTACTTTATCTCCTCCATGTCTCATGAATGTTTTTCTCTACAATCTCATTCCCTCAGCTCAGTTTCCATGACTAACTCTGCTCCCTAGAATGTGTTCACCCACCTGCAATGCATCTGACCTCTGCCTCCTATTTTAGAGCCCTTCAGAAATGCCTCCCCACCCCTTCTAGCTCCTTCTAATTATGGGGGAAAGTGTCCTAATGCTCAACCTGTGCTTCATACACACTAAGGAGGAATGCTAGCAGCACAAGGGACTAATTTCCGTAGTTTCTATTTTAAAAATGCATCACAATTCCATCTAGAAAGTAAACTTTTATCATTGGTTAACTGCTCATATTTATAGGAAGGCTCAGTATGTTAGTTCAAAAATATCATAGTGAAAATTATGAAAGTGAATATGATTTGTCTCATTAGGTATTATGTTTATTAATAAATCCTGAGGAAAATAAGTGCTATTAACATAAATGGTAAAATAATATACAACTTTCAAAGAAATAACATTTTACTTTCTTTTTGTGTATGGCAAGCTTGGAATTTATATTCTGCTGAAATTAAATATATTTTAAAATATATTAGTTGGTTGAGGATGGAATAGATAGGCAAACACATTGAAGAATATACTTTTGAAAAATTACCTCATGCTATAAACAGAAGTGATTTCAGATAGCTCCTAAAGAGAGAAAATTAATTGACAGTGAATTTGTGTGTGTGTGTTGTGTAGGTATGATATTATTGAGAAGATTTAAATTATAAAATTCACTTCATAGAATTTAAATTTTGAAATGCAAATTGATCACATAATGCAAAGTAAATGAAAAATCAAGGAAATATTTTAATGGTAATATTTCAATGCATAGGGGTGTTAGACATATGATTTTTAAATGGGCAAAAAGCTTAAATTTGTTGGAAAAAAGCATTGTGCAGTAGAAAATATAACTATGCAGTTTACAAATTAGCAGTAAAAACTTACTAAATTCATAATGCACTCATGCTCACTGTTGGTCAAGGAAAGGCTAAGAAGAGAAATATTTTCACCCATTGTATAAGAGCAAATAAATAAATATATAGCACTTCCATCTGTGAAGTTCAGAATTTTGCTCTTTGCATATATTGCTGATGAAAAAATATACTCATCACATTTGTGATGATAATTTTTAAATATGTCTAAAATTTACATGCATAATGTTGGATGCAATAATAAAATTCCAAGAAATCTATTCCATAAGTTTAGGTGATTTTATTTTTGATGGTAGTGTTTTTTTAATTTTATAGACACTTTTCTTTCTATTTCAAATGACATTAGATTTACATGAAAATTTCAAAGAAAATAAAATACCCTATCCCACTTTTCCCTAATAGTCATATATTACATAGTCATGATACACATGTCCTAATTAAGAGATTAAGATTAGTACATTTATGTTTACTAAACTACAGATATTATTATAATTGAATCATTTTCCAATAATATCCTTTTAAAATTAATTTTTTTCAGTAAAGCAATTGTAGGTTTACAGAAAAAAGAAGTGCAAATACTGCCTAGTTCACATATACTCCCACCCACACACACACTTGTCCCCTTTATTAACATTGTGCATAAAGTGGTGATTTTCTTACTATTGGTGAAACAATATATTATAATTATACCATTAATTATAATCCATAATTTACATATATAATACTTTAATTTTTATTCTTCTGATATATATTTGTGATATATATATATTCACACAAACAACTTGAAGTTTCCCATTTTTCATTTTCAATTATTTAATTCAGTGGTGTTAATTACATTCTCAATATATTATAACTGTCAACACCAACCATTTTCAATCTTTTACATCTCCCCAAACAGAAACTCCACTATAATTAAGCATTGTCTTCCCATTTCCCACACCCACCCAGCCTCTGATAACCTATATTCTAGTTTCTGACTTTGTCAACTTGGATAGGCTATTTCATATAAATGAGATCATACAGAATATGTGAGGTTTTGTCTGGCCTGTTTCACACATGGTCCCTTCAAGTTTCATCCATGTTGTAGCATGTATCAGAACTTCATTCCTTTTTATAGCCTATTAATAATCCAATGTAGGTGTATTTCATATTGTGATTACTCATCTCTTGATAGGTATGTGGATTGTTTCCAACTCTTGGCAAATATGAATGATACCATACGTATATCAGTGTGCAAATATCTGTTTGAGTCTGTGTTTTAAATTCTGCTGGGTTATTACCTAAAAGGGGGTTTTTCAGGTCATATCAATTATATACTTTTTTTGCTGTACAAAGATCTAATGTAGGACACCCCATAGGTTTAGCTATCAATCTCCTAATCACTTCTGGCCAGTGATATTTTGTATATTATGTTGTTTTTCAGTGGACTATTCTATAAATGGCATTTAGATCAAGGAGATTGAAAATTCTGCTCATATTTAGCTTCCTAGTTATTGAACAATTGCAGAGAGTGGTGTGTTGATGTTTTATAACTATAATGTGCATTTATCTATTGCATTTATCAATTCCATCAATAACCCCTGAATGACTATGCTATATCAATTGTTATTACTAATCTTTATTTGGGAAACTCTACTTTGTGCAAAAGTAACATTAAATCTCAAATTTTCTTTTGGTACAATTTTTCATGGTATACATATACCTAAATCTTACCTTTTACCCTTTCTTCCATTTAAATTTAAAGTGGATTTCTTGCAAGTAGCATATAGTTAGAGAAATTGTCTATTATATTAAAGTAATTTTTTTAATTTGCAGTTTTTCCAGCTTTTTAGTTGGTATAAAAAACAAGAGAAACTTTTCTCAGAATTCTATGTAATCAAGCTAAGCAGTCATAATTTTTTTCTATAAAAGCTGAAAACAAGAAACTTTCCAAGTTTCTAGAGGTGAATATACAAATACACTGTCTTATAAGTAAGCCATGGAAAAATCATTTAACATCAAAATCAATGAATGCCTGATACCCACTAAAAATTTTACAATCTCAAATAATTATTCTGATAGTTAGAAACTGAAGTACATACTGTAAAGTTCAATTTATATAAATTCTAGAAGATGCATACTAAATAAAAAATAAAAATATCAGTAGATGTCTTCAGACAGAGTAGGAGGAGGGAATGCTTTAAAGGAAGGAATTAAATATGTATAAGAGGAAACTTTAGAGGCTGATGGATTTGTTCACTATCTTAATTGTGCTATGATTAATGGGTACAAATGTCATTATTTACAAAACTAGAAATATTTAATATATGCAGTTTATTGCACTTAAATTATACATCAATAAGCCTGTTGCAAAATAAGTATATAAATGTATTTTCACAGAATAATCAATAGAAAGATAGATAATGTCATTTGAAATATCAGGGACTCCTGCAAATTCATTTGCATGAATGCTGGTAAACTATATGTTCTTTAAGTAAATACTAGAATACAAAATCACACCATAATAGAGATAGGCATTCTAGAAACCTCACTCAGAATGTCACAAGCTGTCCTGTTGCTGGTTCAGGAAAACAGTTGGATCCAGGGGTGAGGAGCATAGGCCCAGACCCTGGGGCTCTCTGAGGCTCTCTGGGGCTCAGATCTCTCTGAGATCTGAGCTCTCAGGCACATCACACACCCCTCAATGTTTGTGTTTGGAGACTGACATTTATAAAATGGAGGTAACATTGCCAACTATATCACATTTCATGGACATTTGTAAAAAAAAATACAAAATAATATCATATTAATCATTGTAATGTCAAATTCTTTTTTTTATATATTTTACTTCCAGGATCTGGATCACATACTATGCTCATTCTCATAGTTTGTACATTAATACGGCTCTCTTCCTATTTGATTTACCCTAAGATTTTTGTTGAAAACTGGACATGTTGCATTAGATAGTAGATATTGGTGTAATGTTTTCTTTAATATTAATTATAATTACAATTCATTTTATCCTGCTTTTATAGGATCACGATGTATCTCTGCTAGACCTTTATTGTGGGGTTTCCATGAGTGTAATCAGAGCTGATTTGGGGTTGACTATTGCCATGTCTACCTGAATTGAATTTTTTTCTGCTCTGGACCAAAATGTTAGTTTCTTCTAGTGATGCCTTGTTTTCTTTGGCTGTTTGGCTTGGTATCTTTTATTTGTGCTCTCTGCAGAGAGAACTGTCTCCTTTCAGCTCTCCCAGTAAAGTGTCACCCTCAAGTTTACTTGGTTGTCATGTGGTGGAGGAGGTCGGGTCTAGGGGTGCATTCTCTGATCTTCTGACTGAGCCTTACTCTTAGGCAGGACTTGTGTATCTGGGTCTGGGGTGTGGCTGTCCATGTGTCCCTGTCCCTCCTAGTCAGAGGCAGTTTTGGCACCAGCATGAATTCCTGAGGGTATAGTGGTGCTTTTTGGATCTCCTCCTTCCAGCAACTAGAAAGGTTTTCCTTCCATCAGTGTCTTTTTGACATATTTTTGTCCCTGCCTTGGAGATAAGACTTCTTTCCTGAGGGAATACAGAAGCAGTGCTTAGAGCATTTTGGTCATAGAATCTATTCCTTTCTCTATTTCTGTAGGATTTCACCTGTTGGATACAGATTGTGATGGTTTCCCTTTTCTGATTTATTATTTCATCTGCAGTGGAGCTAGGGGAGGTAGCTGTCAGTGCATTTTAGCAGTGGCTGCTGTTCCTCCCCCCCCCCCCCAGACAACACCACCACAGAAGGTGGGGGCCCTTTTGTGGATTCTCCCTAACCCTGGAGGAAAACTCTGCAAAACTGTAGGGATCCATCTGCAGAGGTGGCTATTGGGAGCTGCACACTCTTAAGGCAGGCTTTAGAAATTGATTGAATATTCTGGATTGATCTTTTAGAAAGGTAAGCAGGTTTGGGTCTTGTTTCTCCTGCAGGCATCTGCCTCTCTCCTGCTTGCAAGTCTGCTGTTTGTCCAGTGAATTCAATTACCTAATGTGTTAAATTCAATTAGTTTATTTGCAGTTTGTCCAGTTTTTAAATTTCTTGTTGTTGTAGGAATAATAGAGGCATTTTCTCTGAGTATCAGATTTCTTTGTAATAGCTCAAAACTAGAAACAGTCCTAATATACATCAGCAGGGAAGTAGATAAATGCATTGAAGATACATTGGAATAGTATGAATATTATGTAGCATTAGAATAATGAATGCTTGGGACTCACAGCAACATGGATGGATTACCAAAATCATACTGAGTGAAAGAATGTAAAATAAAAGCATGTACTTTATGATGCAATTTATATAAATACTGGAAGATGTAAACTAATCCAATGTAACAGAAAGAAGGCCAGTATTTATCTGGGGACATAGTGGGAGTTTGGAAGTGGTGGGGGATGAACTACAATGGAACAATAGTAAACTTGTTGGTTTGTTGGGTTTGCACACTATCTTGATTGTGGCATTGGTTGCATGGGTGTACACATATAAAAGTACATAAAGAACTGAATATTTTAAATATATGCAATTAATCAAATATCAGTCATGCCTCAATAATCTGTTTTAAAAAGTAGACATATGGGTAAGAAAGGAGAGATAGAGGCATAAATAAAGACACACAATGTGTCAGAGTCTCCTGAAAAAAATCCTGAACCCTAGTCCTCTCCACATTATTCTGGTAAACACTAGAATGCAGCCACAACACAATCAGTTCTCACTACACAAAGGCAGGTGTGGAGGGCATAAGCTTCACTAGGCTTGTCACGCTGCCCTAGAGCTTATTCAGGAAGGAATTTGGGTTCCAAGGGCTGAGGACAGGACCTGGGGCAGGTGGGGGAAGAACTAGACATGGTCTAGACATGGACTCATGCCTACCAGATATGTGATCACAGTCATGTCATTCAACTCCTCTTTTATCCTGCTTGTATTATTACATCTGTGAAACAGTAAAATTGATAG
>JAKSZT010038955.1:677277-724378 GCA_026826555.1 Tolypeutes matacus | reverse complement strand
ATAACTACTCACAAATAAAAGCTATAGTGAATAATGCTTCAAAGACATGATCTACTTATCATTCAAAAGGGAATTAATCACAATATTTCACAAGTTGTTCCAAAAAATTAAACAGGAAGGAACAATTCCCAACTCATTCTATAAGGTCCATATTATGATTAAAACAACCACAGCGAGCCATCAGACTAAAAGAAAACAATGTTCTGGTATCTCTACTGAATATAAGTACAAAGCCCTCAACAAAATTCTAGACAGAAAATTCCAGTAACATATAAAAATAATGTGCCTTAAATACTGGATGTTTTTTCCCTAAAATAAGCACTAAGAGAAGGATATCTGCCCTGACCACTTCTACTCAACATTGTACTAAAGGTTATAGCCAGAGCAATTAGGTAAAAAAAGTAAATAGAATAAATACATATTAGAAAGCAAGGAATATTAAGATCTTGTAAGAAAATTTATACGATCAAGATTTATTCCCTTCTTCATGTTCTCATTAATAAAGAACCTTTGACTATATAATTGATATAAACTTACATATAGAAAATGTTTATCATTCCAGAACACTTTGTTAGAACTAATCAATGAGTTCAGAAAATTTGCAGGAAAGAATATCAATATAAAGAAGTCTACTGTACTTCTATACAATGGAAATGATCATTCCCAAAATGAAATTTTGTCTCTTGTATACTAAGCCAACATCCCCGGAACTCATTTTTCTGACTTCCCACAATCTTTGTTCTTTAAATATTTGCCCCCAAACCCTCTTCAACAGCATCTCTCTTCTTACACATATTTATTTCAAAACTTTCTCAGCCATTTCTTATCGTAAGCTCTCAGGTACCTCTCAACAATCCCTTAATCACCTTTGAATCATCTTTGCCTACAGCCGTCCAGTATATCTTTTATTTCTCCCACTCATTAAATTCATTATTTCTCATTCACTACTTGATATCTCAGTCAGATCTGGAAAAAATAAGATACATAACCAGTAAAGAAATTGCAAATGGAAATAATAAATCTTGAGGAGGGGTTATTGAGAGGAGTATAAGGATGTAAATATCAGAGTGGGACATTTTTATGTGGGTGGGCAGTAACTTCCTCAATTAAAATTTGATATTTAAGGGAAACCTAAGAGAAATAAGGGAGGCAGTGATGCAAATAAAAGGGAGAATTTTCCTGAAAGGGAGCAAGTGCAAATCACATGTGGGGGTGGGGTGTGGAGGTGAAATAGCACCCTGAAAAAAGAGTAGAGGTTGCATGGGAGGGTTGTGGAGATGAGGTCCAAAGTATAACAGGAATATGGACACAGAATTCAGAAACAACAACACAACTTGTCTTTGAGGATGAGTGAGAGTGAGAAGAGTTGGGGGCTTTCAGCACAGCTGTGAAAAATGTCTAAATGAAATGATTTCCTCTGGTTGCTCTTTGGAAAAGTATCTAAACTGAGACAAGGACAGAAATGAAGCATCTTTTAAAAACTAATGCAGTGTTGCATGTAAGAAAAGAGGAACATGAAAAAGAGTGTGGAAATTGTTATGTTAATCTGGGATAGATTTTCAAGATCAATGTGAAATGACTGGGAGTTTGATTGTGTTTCTGACCAACAAGAAAAGATGCAATTTCAACAATTGAGA
Organism: Tolypeutes matacus; assembly: GCA_026826555.1. Lineage (NCBI taxonomy): Eukaryota > Metazoa > Chordata > Mammalia > Cingulata > Chlamyphoridae > Tolypeutes > Tolypeutes matacus. The sequence goes on along the minus strand of JAKSZT010038955.1, from coordinate 722,741 downwards.
CAAGAAAGTCATAAGAAGCAGCATATGTTTACAAATATAACATAAAATTTAGTCATTTTACATTTGTTAATTATGTATATAACCAAATATAATTAAATATATGGTGATGATTAAATTTACATGTCAACTTAGCTAGCTTATGGTGCCCTGTTCATTGGTCAAATAATGGCCAAAGTTTTGCTGTGAAGGTATTTTGTATAAATTATTATAAAAAATAATCAGCTGACTTTAAGTAGAGTATATTACACATACCCAAAATCAAGGACTGGAAGGATTCAGGGGTGGTTCTTCCTACTAAATCTACATTCATCTAATTTATTTGGCCTGTGAAGAAAGCAGATATCTTATTGGAGATGTCAATGGATTATCCAGGGTTTGACACCAACTACAGCTGGTAATCCGGATATGTTATCATTGCTTGAGCAAATGAATTGATCCATAAGCGATCTATGCCCACTGAATTACAACTAGATTGTTAGGTCAATAGAATGGAATTTTGGAGACTCAATTATGGTGTCTTCTGGTCAAAATATTTTGCAGGGCTGAACCAACTTTTAGTGGTTGCTGTAAGAACTATAATAACCATTTTAAAATCATCTCAGCCCCTAAATATGTTCCCTCACTTCATGTGTGTAAGGACAGAATGGCAGCCTATTTCCAAATCCTCCCTTTCTTCGCCTTCATACTGGTTTTCATCCAATATTTTTTATGCATGTTATAAAAATGCAATGCCTGATTATCATTATTATTGCTTTAAATTGTTACCTCATGAAGCAATTAAAATAATAAAATACTAAATCCCACCACCATTTATTTGTTTTGTTCTTGATATATCTTCAAGTCTCTGACATATAGATTATTCATTCTTTCTGAAAAATACCTGTAATCATTTATTGAAGGATGGGTATGCTGGAAATAAATTCTCCTTGTTTTGCTTATCTGAACAATTTGAATTTAATGGCTCTTCACTGGGTGTAGAAATCTGTTGTGTTTTTTTTTACTTCTTTCCTCACTAAAATCATTCTGTCTTGCCCACATTGTTTTTATGACCAGTCTGCTGTAATTAACATTCTTGTTCCTCTATGAGTAGTGCATCATCCAAAGCTATTCCTTGTCTTCAATACTTAATATTTGTATTTCACCAGTTTTAGAATCGTACACCTCTCTTTCTCTCTTTCCTCTCTCTGTTTATAATGTTTGTGGTTATCTGATATTCTTGAATCTGTAATATGGTGTCTGTCTCTAATTTAGAAAACTTTTGACCAATATCCCATCAAGTGTTTCTTTCCTTGTAGCCACTCTTTATCATTTTGGCTTCCACCTACACATATATTAAACTATGTGATATTGACCCACAGTTCTAGAATGATCTACACTCTTTCCCCAAGTGTTAACATTTTGTTATTTTTTTTCAATTTAGATAATGCATATTGAAATAAGTTTACTATTTTTTATTTTGTGACATATGTACTAAATCTCCTGAGAAAGCCATGGTTCATTACTACTCCTATGTTGCTTTTTTGTATTCCTTGTGTTTGCAAATATTTCATTTTAATAATTATCATATTTCTGTTGAAGTTCCCTATGTAATCTGGTCTCTGTCTTCATTTTCCCTCTTAGTATTTTAACATATTAATCATAGTTATATTTAATTCCTTGTTTTATATTTCAGTTCCATTATTTGGGTCATATACTAACATCAGTCATGCTCACTTGTTCATTTGTTGAAAGCAAGAGGTGTTGGATAAGAGAGTGGATATTGTATTATTTTTCATTTTTATTCTTATTATAATTCCTTTTTTTCTATTTATGTAACCACACACTACTTTCTACTGTGCCTTTTTTGTGGGTGTTTGTATGAGTCCAGTCAAAGCTGATTTGGAGTTTATTGTTGCTATGTATATCTGAGTTTGAATTTTTCCTGCTTTGGTATAAAAAATATTAGTTTCCTCCACTGATAGCTCATTTTGTTTCCCTCCTTGGCTTGTTATCTGTTACTTGTGCTTTGAGCTAAAGGCTGCCTTCATATTTCCTCATGGTTATCAATGTGGTGGATGAGGCTGGGCTAAGAGGAGAGCACTCTCTGATCTCCTGACTGAGCCTTACCCTTAAGCTTGCCTGTGAAGCTAAGTCTGGGCATTGGCTGGCTATGTGCCCCTTTTACCTTCTCCACAGAGGCAATTCTGGAGCTAAAGTGCATTACTGCCTCTGAGGGGAGAGTGTTGTTTTTCCCATCTCTTCCCTCCCACAGCTATAATGGTTTTTCTTCCACCAGAGTCCTCTGCTACTTGTTTTGTTGCCTTTCCTGGGAGATAAGGCTTTTATACCTGAGCTGGTGAGAATTTTGAATCTATTCCCTTCCCAGTACCTAGGGGATTTACCTGTGTCCATAGGATACAGCTTGTGATGGGTATTAGTACTGGTTCTGCAAATGGAGAGTCTGAGAGATGAGGACATCATCATGTATTTCTGTCTAAGGCACACAGTGAGAGGAAGGCAGTGTGAGCCCAGACTGAAAACTTCCATGCAGAGTGGCCTCCAGGGGGCACTCAGGACATTACACTCCAGGATCATTTGAGGACAAAGGCAGGAAAGGATATATTTTTCAAAGGGAGTTTCTTTTAAAAGGCTGCATTTCCCCTTCTCTCCCAGTGAACAGTTGTTCTGACCAGTTATGGTGTCCCTGAGGGCACATGGATAGTCCAGGACCTGAGAGCAGAATAAGCAATTTTGATGCCCATGGGCTCTGTTGGAATCCACAGGAGTCTGGCAAGGGCTGCAGATGCTGTCCAGCTACAACAGCCATACTGACCAAAACTGTAGCTCAGCCGTCCACAGCAAGAACACCTGCCAAAGGACAGTTCAAGCTGCCACCTACAACTAACAAACAAATGCTCAGGACCAGAGAGTGGGACTATAACCATTGGCCAATCTGATGTAATTATAAATTCCAAAAACCCATTTTTGGTATTTCACATTAGCACCCCTTTGATTGACTAATACAGAATTTGGTACTGAGGAGTGGGGAAGTGCTTTTGTAATTACCAAAATTTTGGAATGGTTTTATCAATGGATAAGAAGTATTTTTTGGAGGAATTGTGAAATACTTGATGGAAAAGGCCTACATCACTTTGAAGCAACTGTTGATAGTAAAATGGATGCTAAAGAGACTTTCTCTGATGCCTTAGAAGTAAATGATGAAACTATTATTGGAAACTGGAGGTAAGGCAATCCATGTTTTCAAGTTGCAAAGATCTTAGCAAGATTAAGTCCTGGTGTTATATGGAAGTCAGAATTTGAAAATGGCAAACCGGAGCATTTAGCTGAAGAACTTTTCAAGGTAAACTCGGAGAATGTGGCTTGGCTTCTCCTTACAGCTTATAGCAAAATACTAGATGAGTGAAATACACTAAGGACTGAACTTTTGGGCACAAAGAAAACAGAAACTGATTCTGGAAAATCCAAGTTTCTGGAAATCAAATTCCTAGATGAAAATGCCCTATTTGAATACTTTACTAAACTTGGAACTTGTAAATCAGAATTGAAGATGCAGTTATCTCGAATGACTTGTGGAAAGTCTGAGGGCTTGGACCCCTGCTTCCTGCATGCTAAACCAACAAAGTTTTTGAGAGAGCTGTATGAACAAAACCACTGTCAGCTTGGACAAAAGAGGACATGGAAAGGAGAGATTATAGGAGAATCAGCTTTAAGAAGAAAACCATGGAAGCAGAGATCTGGACTTAAGGCATCTCCTTGGGCCAAAAGAGGAATGTCACCCATGTGTACAGAGAAGGTGAGTTTGCCCCTGCAGTTGAAGAGGGTGGATGTTCCTACCCAAAGTTCTGAGAAACTTTCACCTGATCATGGTTCAGAGAGGGTGAGTTTTCCCCAGCAGTTGAAGAGGGTGGATGTCCCCACCCAATGTTCTGGGACAGTTTTGCCATCCCAGTGTGCAGAGAGGTTGGAGCACATTCCTCAAAGATTAGGGAGGTTAAGGTCAACACCCAATAGGTCTGAGAGGGGTGTACCTGTCCCCCATGGATTAGAGAAGACCATGTGGTCAACCCATTACTCTGAGAGTGTTGAGCCTGTATGCCAAGGGTTAGGGAAGGCCAGGTGGTCAACTCGTAGCTCTGAGAGGGTTTGAGCATGTATGCCAAAAGTTAGGGGGAATGTTGTCTTCACTGCACTGTACTGGGGGGCTAAGACTCTAACCCAAAGATTGGGTAAGGTGTGGCAATCACCCCAACACTCTTGGAGGGTGAGGTCTGAAGCTTGGTCCACACCCAGATGCTTGATGAGGGTGGAACCAAGAAAATGACTGTTGGGAAAGCCTGTGGAAAGGGTGGATTCCCATGTGGCCCCAAGGAGAAGAAACCATCATCTTAAGAATGACTCTCAGACTTTGAAATCTAATGGAGGATGCCCTGCAAGTTTACTGAACTTTAGAGGATCCATAACTCATGTTTAACATCCCAATTTCTCCTTATGATATTGAAAATGTTTATCCTTAGTCTTTCCATTTGTGTATTGGAAGCAGTTAAATGGTTTTGTAAGTTTCAGAGACCTACCTATAGCAGATGGGATTTTGCCTGAAGATGAATTGTATTTCTTTAAAATGATTATGATATGATTTTGTAGTACAATTGTTAGTGATTTAAGGTTTTTTTGAATATTGTCATGTATTTTTGGAATTCAGAGGGTGTAGTATTGCAGTTGGGCAGTTTGATGTAATTATGAATTCCAAAAATATAATTGGATCATGCTTGTAAACCGATCTGTTAATCTGGGCATGATTAGGTTATGATTAAGGCATTGAGCCCCACCCCTTGGTGGGTGGGGAATCAAATATAAAAGGCATGGCAAGAACAGTTTTGAGCAGCACTCTTTTGAGAAGCAGTTTTGATGTTGGAAAGAAGCCACCAGAAGAAGAGAAGCAAGCCATTCACCTGATCATCTACAACTGATCTTGTGAAGGAAACAGGAGCTAAGTCCAGAGAGATATGTAGCCCCGGTAAGAGAGGAACCCCAGAAGCCTGAACCCTGGCAAATGCCAGCAGCTATCCTGCTCTAACACGTGGCAATGGACTGTGGTGAGAGAAGAAACTTAACACTTTATGGCCTGTTATCTGTGGACTTCTACCCCAAATAAATACCATTTATAAAGACCAACCCATTTTTGGTATTTCACATTAGCATCCCTTTGGATGGCTAATACAGGGACCAAAAGTACAGGGAAGTCAGAAGGAGCCCAAGCCCTCAGCTCCCTGCAGGGCCAGCAGGACTGACCCATGGGAAACTAAGGAGCCCTGAGCCCAGGGCATTGTTTCAGTGGAGGATGCACAAGAAAGATCAGGGGTCACTCAGGACTGCAAAGTTCAGGGGCCAGAACCAAGGACAGGTGAGGAGAGACCTAGGACCACTGAGAACTAGGGCCAGGTTGAGAGTCAGAAGTATTGGAAGGATAAAAGAGATTCCCTGCAGCATCTGGGCTTTCTTCTCATGACTTCTCTGTTCAACTTTACATTGATGGCTCAGGTAGGCCTCTTATTGCCTCTGCTGTTATTTTTTAGGATAGAAATTCAGCAGATTTTCATTAAATCACCTTTGTTTTTGCAATTCCATTGATAAATAAAATGTATAAAGTAATGTGAAACAAACAATATGCACAATTCATTCACCTGAACTGATTTAACCAAGTTTTGAAGTCACAATAAATTCAGAGAACAGAGAGTTTTGGAAATAAGTCTTCAATGAAAAATGCACTTTGACCTTCATCACAGTGACCTCACAGTGACATAATTTACACCAAATGTGGATTTCATTTTCCCATCTACACCTCCCCTTATAGCACTTCCACACATGGACTTTCTGGATACCTCATGCACCAGGTCCTTACCTTGGAAAATGCCATATAATGGGCTTATTAATCCCCCAATTCTGCCATAATCATTGCTTAGTTTAGTGTCCAGGCCAATTTCTTGTCACCTCATGTTCCTGCCTCACCCATGGGGAACACAGTTTGTGATGAATGTTTTAGCATATGTATTAATAAGTCACCAAATGATATCATTAAAGTCCCCATTTCTAATATGCAGTGTTTAAATTCTCTTCATGATAAGATGAAGGAGAAAGAGATATTCAGAGATGAGAGATTCTACATCCCTTATGTTCAGGTGAGGAGGCTGAGGGTGAGTAGGGATGACCTTCCTCAATTGCACAGGTGTGACAAGTCAGGACAGGATCAAGGCAGGTTCTTCCTGTCCAATTCTGGTATCCAAGGTGAGGTCACACACATGTCTTGACTGACTCCCATGGAGGATAATACTACTAAGGCAGCAATGATAATTTCTAACAACTTACTAATATAATAAGCATGATGTTATTAGTGAGAAATCACATTAGCAAAATGGAAAAGCTGGCACCAAACACCATGCCCATACTGATATTTCAAAAACCAAACAAAATCCATTATATCAACATTATCCAGGAATATATACATAATGTAAATTCCATTTTTTTCTATATGTGTATATACACACAAATACATATATACAATGACCATATTTCCAAAGATATCTTTGATCCTTTCATGTATCTGAATCCCTGACCAACTCATTCAGCACATGTCCTCTCCAGAAGTAAGGGAAACTGGGCCTGGTGAGTGGGCACCCTAGGGAGAGGACTGTTTCCTCCAAGGGCTGAAACAACATTCTCCCCCAGGATGCCTCTAAGAGAAGGACCTTCCCTCATCACCTTTCATTTTACACACAGAGTTACCTCCCAGATGCAAGTCACCACATGGGCAGACAGAGGAAACCATAGCACCCATTTACTTAAATTTAGCTGCCTTTTTATGTAGGAAACATGTTTTCTGAGCATCATGGACTTCATTCACAAGAACATGAAACCCTTGTTTTTCTTACTTTTCTGATGGCAGCTCTTAGATGTGTCTCAGGATTCAGACACTAAAGTAATGGGGGATGATGCCTCTGAGCACAGGACTCATAGTGGTTCTCCTTGTCCTTAGGTGTCTGGTCCCAGGTGCAGCTGCAGGAGTCAGGACCTGGCCTGGTGAAGCCATCACAGACCCTGTCCCTCACCTGCTCTCTCTCTGGATTCTCTTTAACCAACTATGGTATGGACTGGATCCATCAGTCTTCAGGAAAGGGGCTGGAGTGGGTTGACAGGATAATTAGTAGTGGAAGCACAAACTATAACCCAACTCTTCAGTCCCGACTCAGCATCAGCAGGGCCACATCCAAGAATGAGGTATATTTAAAACTGAGCAGCCTGAGAGCTGAGGATACAACCATTTATTACTGTGCTAATCACACAGTGAGAGGAATTCAGGATCAGCCCAGGCACAAACCTCTCTTCAACCACAAGAACTTGAAACTCTGTGGCTCTTACTCTTTGTGGTGGCAGCTCCAGATGCCTCAGGCAGAAGAGGGGCCTGGGCTGCTTAGGGCACTCAGGACCACCAGGGTGTGGTCAGAGACCAACCCCAGCTTAGATGCAGAGAGGCTTGGAGGAGTTTCCTGGCCTTGCCCAGGGTTTCCTCTTCTTGCTCCAAAACAGGTAACTCCCAGAGAACAGCCATTGCATTTTTCTTAGCTGTCCTATGATGAATGCAAGATTCAATCTCAGAACTGGTTTGTTTTTTTTTAATATTGCTACCTCTGTGTGTAAGCATACATACATACATATAATTTTTGATGGTGGGGAAATGTATGGGAGCCCTATATGTTGATATAGTTTCTTTGTAAGTTCACAGCTTTCACTATACACTTATTGCTCATGGATGCTAATATATGAATGATACACTACAAGAAAAAAGGTAAAAAATTATATGTAAATTATTTGTCCATGTCTTTTCAATATGTCTTAAACTGTGAATAATACTTTTGTTTATCATGTCTGAAATTATGTCTACCAACTTAACTCACATTTATGAGAATGTCCTGGCAAAATAATCATAACCCCCCCATTATGTACATCCCCATGTCTTTGGGTGAAGGAACAGGAAGTAGGGTAGCCCAGCCTTCTCTTAGGGACAGCAGCCAAATGCCTCCCTTTGTTCTTTCACCCTCATGTGACATCAAGGGCAATGTCCAGTTGGTTACATAAAGCCCCTTATAAATTATTATAAAATAATGTACAATATCATAATTGTATCACACAGACTTGTTTTAATAGATACATAATATAAAAATAAGCTTACAATGTATTATTTTTAATGAAAAGAACATCCTTGATATGATTTAAATATAATCAATTGCTTCCCTTTGATATTACATTTATCATTTATCAACATATTTTTGCCTTAAAATTAATTTTTAATATAATTATAATATTAAATTACTCAGAGATTTATGTAAGGCAGGTAATATTGTCATAAAGAACTTGTTACATCCCTAATTCTCCCAGCACAATCACAGGCTTCTGAAGGCAGAGCTTACCTGACAGATCTCACAGGGACACAGACCTACTCAGATGTGTGATTGGACCTCATATTCCAGCACATCCTGGGAAGCTGAGCATGACTCCAACTGTCTCCACCCTGTCCTGCATCTCCATGTGGGAAACAGCTTTCTCATGGTGCATCTTGTGTCTAAGGAATGAGTGTTTCTTTTTCAGCTTTTGCAGGCCCAAGTGCACCTATAGGGTCCAGGCCAGAGACAAGCACATCCTCTCTGATCATGACTATCACCTGAAGCCCACCTGCTTCCTTACATGCTGTGATCTCTGATCTAAGTTTCTTGGGGAGATGCTGGGATATGTATGAGCAACTTGGCCTTATTAATAACATCCAAGTTGACCTTGTCCCATCTGCTATTGCAACATTAGGCCTAGCATATATTTCTGTCACATCCTGGGGTATGGTATCTTTTTCCCAGTTGTTTCCTCCTGAAATGCATTGGTTTTTCACCAGTGTCATCAATTGTGAGTTTCAAAGCCCTTCATATACATCAAATCATATGCTTTAAATGAATGTGCTTTTTGTTATGTGATATGTCATAATAAAAGTATATTTTAATCACACAGACTGTTTCATCTTTAAAAAAAAAAAAAAGTATATTTTAAAAGAAGAACATTGTTCCCTGGATAGGAGGGAAAAGGTAAGGCAGAAATTATAGAGTAATGAATGGAAACTTTTGGGAGTTCACTATCAGGGTGGTTGTGATGGTCCACATGTGTAAATATATGTAAATACTTATGACATGAGATGGTTATCATATGTCAATTATGCTTCAATAAGGGTAATACAAGTAAACAAATGGATATATGAATAGGATGGGGAGATAGAGAGAAAGATTAAAACCTATGAAACACCACACAATAAACACCTGTGCATGAACACTGCTTCTCTCTACATTCTTTATGTAGACACTAAGAATGCAGCAATGTCACACAATGTTCTCATTACACAAAGGGGAATGATACAAATCTATCTAGGAATATCATACTCTGTTGATGAGTTGGTTCAGGGGAGCCATTGAGTCTAGTGGTGAGGAGCACAAGCCAGACACTGAAGTTCACTATGTGCAGACATAGACTTTGGGCACATTGTCCAACCATTTTAACATTCTGTTTGAATTTTTACATTTATAAAATGTAGAGGACACTGTTATGTTCTTCACAAAGTTTCTGTACATATGTGTAAGTGAAATGTTATCAAGAGTTCTAATTATTTAGCCTAGCACAATCAAATAATAGTAATATTGTCCCAAATGCTGTTATTGCTACCCAACTACCCCAGGACAGTCATACATGCTCTGGGGCACTTCCCTTTCCCAAGGCTCCACCTGAGAGCTAACAGTATAGTAGGAAGACTTGCAAATAATTTCCTTCCCTTTGCTTATGTAAACCAGCCCAGCCCTAATGCTGCAGCTCTGGGAGAGGAGCCTCAGCCCAGGGATTCCAAGGAGTTCTGGTTTGGTGATCAGGAATGAACACAGATGAATCAACATGGCATTAGTTCTGAGCTGGGTTTTCTTTCACTATTTTATGGGAACAAGGGACATTGAGCATATGAGTTGATAAGAATGAGAGAAACAGTGGATATGTATGGCCATTTTCCTGACCTGGATGTCAGTACATGCAGTTCCTCAGTTGGTGGAGTCTGGGTGAGAATTCCTAGAAGACAGGGCATCTCTGACAATCTCCTGTTTAGAGGAGGTGAACTATAAATATAGACACATATAAGTATGCTTTTGGAAAATATCTTCTCTGTATGACAAATGTTTTTCCAGAAGGCATGGTAGGCATATATCCTTCTGGCAAGGACACTAGTTGTGTAACCTCAGGCAAATCATTTCCCTTCTCTAGACCTCAACTTTGCACATTTAAAAAATGAAGGTTTTGGACCAGATGCCTGTGGTCTCTTCCTCTTGTGTTCTTTACCTCTATCAAATTATCTTTCAGAGTATAATACGGAGCAAGGTCAGGCCCCTGTTTGTCATAGGTTCTGATAATGAAAAACACAAAAATCTATATTAAGTAAAGTTGTTTTCAGAGGTATATTTTGAGTTAAGGTAATTTTACTCACTCATCACAAACATTTAGGTATAGCATGTTCTGTTATAATGCCTGGAATAGGTAACTGGAAGTGTTGAAAGAAACTGACTCAGTGGTCAAAGTTCTGTAAAGCTCTGGGATCATAAGGGCTCCTTCCTGGAAGGCTTTGCTCAAGCTAAGGGGATCCTGGAGTATTCTTTATGACCATCTCTCTTCTAAGAAACACCTCAAGATTAATACCACTCTAGTCAATTCTTGCTTTTCAGTTTTCCTCCATCTTTTCTCTAAAGATGGATACACTGGCTGGTGAAATGATCAGCAGTGTCATGGGATCAGAATGGCCTACTTTCATAAAACTAGCACCTCAACACAGGGACCAGCAAGCTTCCTCCATATTTTAGGCTTTGTGGGCCAGACAATCTCTGTGGTCTTTGCTGCAACCACTTATTGCTGTTGAAGTACAGAAGCAGCCATTGACAATATCTAAACGGATGTGTGTGCCTGTGTTCCAATAAAAGTTTATTTAAGGTCACTGAACATTGAAATTCATGTTATTATGTGCAATGAAATCTTAGTCTATGTTTGAAGTTTTTGAACCATTAGAAAAGTAGAAATAGGCAGTGGCCTGTTTTGACTTGTGCCATAATTTGTCAGTAAATATAAATTAGTTTCCTTACCTTAGCTGGAAAGATACCTGAGGCACACATGAACTACATGGCACTCTTTTTGGAGGAATCAAAGCACTGGAAGATATGATTTCATCAAGTTAGATGTTACACTACCAGGTGTTACCACAGGCAAGCAATAGCAAAGTTTAGGAAAAATTGGACATCTTAAAAAATGGGACAGGTTATTTGTTGGTTTAGCCATCAATAATAAATACATGAATTAAGTATTGAATTACATATGGTGTAACTCACTGTTGAAGTGAAGAGGAACTGTGAAAATGTCTTATGAAACACTAAAATCCTTTCAAATTTTTAATTTTCCTATCATCAAAGTTAAGAAAATGCAATCATTAAGAATGAACACATACCAAGTTATCATACCAAGAACCCTGAACCAGAAGAGCTAAATAAATAACTCACATAGACAATATGAAAGCATCTTCCTGGGAAAGTCTGTCTGGCAGTGAGAGATAGGCTGTGCTAATAAGAATGTTCTAATAGTTCCCTACTGACTTGGAATTCACCTATCCCTAAATTGCCTTGCTTTAAGAAGCAGTTATCTTATGAACTCACAAAGCCTGATGAATAAATAGTGTTGTTGAAAAACCAAAATCAACAAGGCATTAGGATGAGGTTGCCCCAATGCATTTTTTGGCTAATCTTCTTGGACATAATCTTGGAAATACATGGTAAGCAAGTAATTGAGAGGAAACTTGTTTGCAGTGATTTCATCTTGTTTGGGGCTCTCACCCTTTTTACAATTCTACACTGGTGAGTGACTGCCTTAGTGCAGGAGCTCACAGTTTCTCATCCACCACCTCACCCAAGCAGACATTCATGGGCAGGGTAGGTGCACATGGGTGCACTCAGGGATATGTGGTCCTCTGAGAATGCTAGCTGGAATTATACTCCTTTCCCTCCTTTTCAAGATGGATCACTAGAGTCCATGTAACAGTGATGTTATTAAAAGTGTTGTTATAAGCAACAAATTACTTGCCACAAAACTCAAAAGGTATGAAGGCTATTGTGCTCCAGATGGCAGGAGGGAAAGCTGGGTTAGGCTCTTATCATTGGCAATGATGTTACTAATTCTTGAGTTTGCTTATTGTTGTGTTTTTATTATTTACAGCTCTGGTAGTCAGAAGTTCTTTCTTATATTAAACAGTAATCTATCTCTCCATAGTGTCTACTCATCAAATTATGGTTCTAACACTTGGTACCACAAGCACATTGTGTAGTATTATCCACACCTTGGTAAATAAAGTATATAAAAATAATGATCTTGGATCTTTTCCTACAGGCCTTTCCCCAACCCCATTCTGTGAAGAATCCTTTCTTTCATAAGGCTGCTCTCATATGGAATGGCATTTTTTCCATTCTTTTTCAATATTCTGGTTTTCTTAGAACTTAAGGCTGCTCCTTAAGAATAATGCCATTTTCAAAAAAAAAAAAAAAAAAAAAAAAAAACCAAGTTCCCCTCCCAAAGACCCCTTCTACTTTCAAAAGAATAGATCTCTTAGGCTACTTTTCAGTCTGCAGAAACAAACAACACACTCAACCCTTTGGCTTAGACTAAAATTCAGGATTTAGCTCAGACAGCACTCTCCTCTGGAAGTATTCAATGACCTGCCTAGTAAGCATTAGGCATCTTCCATGGAAATCCTCACCATGGTACCAAGTCCTGCAAGCCACCCATTTACATGCTTACTTCTTCCAGCCAGACAAGGACCCCCTGGGAGGAGGGGCTGATATTGCATTCTTATTCCCCAGCAGTGCCTAGCACAGGGAAGCACTCATGGATTTCCAAGTGATTAATGAATGTAATGACACAGAAAGAATCACAGAAGCAACTGATGGAACCCGAGAAGGAACCAGAGGTCTCTCAAATTTCAGAAATTCCTCTTGAGCAAATGTCTGCAGCTTTTCAATGAATAAGCCCACCCAATTTCTGTAACCACATTAAGAAATGTAACCTGTGTTTAATGATGTTTGTGAGCAGCAGATAGTATTTAAGACAGAAACAATTCCATGTCAGGTACTTAAGAGAAGAGAGAAATTGTTAAGGACAGGGATCCTACATTGAAAAGGAGTCCATTAAATCACCTCAAGGAAAGGAAGACTTCCAGTGCTAAGAGACTCGCACCATAACTTTATTGCATCTCAGCAGCAGAGTATGGCTGGTATAGCTGATTTAGAGAAATGACCCCCTAGGAATTCTGACTTCTAGCTGCTTGATACAAACTTCGAAGTGGTTCCATTTTATTGTCCTATTGAACCTCTGAGAATACAGCTGAGCAAAAGTCTCTCTTACCCCAAATGCCTGATAACCAGAAAAGCCACTGTGGAAAGATGATTCCACTGGAGGCATAGGGATATTGAACTAAAGTAATTTTGCAAGTAATAAATCAAAAGGAGAGAAAAGATTCTAAATTCAAAACATGGTTTTTTAATTACCACAGAAACCATTGAATTTAATGCAAATTTAGCATGGATAGAGAATACAAAATTTTTTTTTTTCACAACCTAACCACAGATAAGGCAAAAGATGTGAGGGATTAAAATGAAATAAGATTGTTTCTACACTGCACCAAAATGAAAATCTCTCACTTTCCTAGGTATAAGCTGAAATGCAGAACTGCATAAGTATTCTTCACACAACCAGGAGTTTATTGTGGGAATATCTGGATTTTGAAACAAAATCTTTAAAAACACTAATTTCTAGGAAATAAGAAAAATAATCCTCATCTTCAGACTCAGAAGGATTCAGGTGAATATCTGACTGAAGGAAAATACATTCAAGATAACCTTTTATTTTAATTAATTCATTAGTTTGACACAGATCTTATATCAAAATCCATTTACAAAGACTTTATTAGTTGCTCAGTGATAAACTCAACATAGTAGAAATCTATTCTCTAAATATCCTATTCTTTTTAGTCTCATTTAAGAAACAGAAATACAGTTTGCCTTAGGTTCAAGTGGGCTACCCAGCTTATTATCTTTAGTCTGGGCAGATGATGAAAGCAGGATTCAAATTCTGATGCCTCATTCTTAGTTCTAAATTCCTAAAGACCTATCTAGCCTGTCATTAATGATATGGCCCTGAGGCCATGTAGCATGCTATACATTTCCTTAGGTGGGGGCAGGATGGGAAGGATAAGCAGGGGCTAGCAAGAGAGGGTGTAGACAGAGGCTGGTGCAAAGTCACAGACCATGGGGCTTTCGATTATGGGGGCAATTCCAATATCATGTGGAGTGGAGGAGTTAAGAGTCAAGGTCAAATCATTCTGGGCAGGTATCTTAATATCTGGAGACTCACATGCTGTAGGAGAAGGATAAGATAGCATTGTTTCCAGAACTATGAACAGTAGTGGCCACCAGCTTTGGCTTAAAATCAAGTGGGATATAGAATGGTCCAGAAATGGAAATGCTGACCAATGCAGACTTCAGTCCAGTGGGGGCAAGTGGCTGCCAGGGATTAGGTATAAAAGGCTGGCTCCTCACCAGTGGGAAGCTATCAATGAGGCCAAACTTGAGACGTGAGCCAGAATGCCCAGCTAGGGCATCACCACCATGCAATCTCATTTCACAAGACTCCCTGCCTCTTGACAATGCACCTTTTCTTCAGGAATCTGAATATGTCCTCCTCTCTCTTGCCTGCTTGCATGGTCTTTCCTTTAAGAACACACCTGACTCTGCTCCTATGTACATTCACTGGGCAACTCTCTGTGTCCATTTCCTGCCCTCTCTTCTCACACTTCCCCTCTTTCTTCACTTGGATTTGATCCTCAGAATCTCTGATTTGGGCTAGAGGTGTCTTACTGCCTGTACCATCTTAATTCCTGGTTTTTTGATGGGTTTCATCTTGTCTCTCCCTTGTGTCACACTCCTGTTATGTCATCATCTTGCTTCATGGCTCATGGGACCAGGTGGCTCACCCACTCACAGGGCCTGGTGGCACTCCTGCACACAGGGCCTGGTGGCCCACACACCTTCTATATTTTTCTTTTTTAAATTTTTACAGGGATGTCCCAGGGATTGAACCCAGGTCCCTCCATATGGGAGATGGATAACCATCAACCCAAGCCACATCTGTCTCCCTGCTATATCTCTTAAGGTTCACCAAAGATACCCAAAGTTACAGTCTTTTCCCACACAGGATGGTCATATAATAACTCAGGCTTAGTTCACCACCAGCATCCTAAAAACCAGATCCAGGGAAAAAAACTAGGTCTGGGGACACATGCATGGATTCTAATATAGCGAATGTTTAGCCTACCCTGAATATCACTAAATCAGGACAACAAGAATATTTGCAATAAAAGTTTCTTTTGAGCACTTCACCCACATTAAATTCTGAAGCAACAATACTGGCTACATACAATCACAAAGACAATGGGGATTTTGCATTGTATTTTTTAACAAATATGTATTGTTTTTACATTATTTTATATTTTTTTGCTTGAAAAATGTGAATAAAGTTAATATTATAGGCAAAAAAAAGAAGCAAAGGAAGATATATTAGTAACATTGTATCAAATAATTAATAAAGATGCAGGCATTGTAAAAAAATCAAATGGAAATTCTGGAGATGAAGAGAATAATCAATGAAATTTTAGGAAAATTATCTAGGCATGTTCAACTGTATATTTAAAATAATATTACAAAAAAATAGAATTATTTGAATTACTAATGAGAGGGTTACTTAACAGTTATAAAAATGATTTAAAGGAACACTTTGAAAAATGATGAGCCAAAATAAATGAGAAAACTTAAATGAAATGGAAAAAATTCTTATAAATACACAATATGATGAAAATGTTTCCAAAATAAGTCATCTTAATAGACAGATAACAAATGAAGAGATTTTATCAGTAATCATAACTACCCCAAAAGAAAAGTCAAGGTGACTATAGCTTCATAGACGTATTCTATATATCATTCAGAGAAGAATTAATACCAATTCTTCCAAAATTGTGATATCAATGTTTCTTCTGAATATAGGGATACTATACTCAAATAAATACAAGATAGAATGATCCAGTAACATATAAACATAATTACGTGTCATAAAATATGGCATTCCCTAAGGGATTCAAAATTTACTTATCTTGCATCAAGCATTTAATATAACACATTAAAGCACTAGAATAAAAAGAAAATTTGAATGATCATCTCAATAAACAAGGAAAAGTTCCCTTAAAATCCAATACCCCTTTAATTAAGTACTATCTATGGGCAAAGTACAGAAGAAACTTTCTCAAACCATTAAAGTCATTTACAAAAATTGCATCATTACCATCATTCTTAATGCTAAAAGATGGGATGGTATTTCTCTTAGATCAGCAAGAAAAGGATGTTGGTCATAACCACGTCTGTTCAAAGTTGTACTAAAGATTATAGCCAGTGCAATTAGGCAAGAAGAATAACATAGATTGTAAAAGAATAAATTGAAGAACTTTGTTTGGAAAATTTTTTTTTTTTTTTTACCGGGAGGTCCTGAGGATCGAACCCAGGTCCCTCCATATGGGAGATGAATGCCCAACCATTTGAGCCACATCCATCCCCCTTGAAATTTATATAATCTTTTATATAGAAAATTCTCAGGAATCCACAATAATCTATTAAAACTAATAAGAGTGTACAGCAAATTTGTGGGAAACAAGATCAAAATACAAAAATCAATTGTATTTCTATACACTGGCAAATATCATTTCCAAAAGGAATTTAAAATGAATCAATTCAGAATAACAACAAAAAATAAAATAATAAATGTCTAAGATAAATTTAATAAAAGTTCTAAACATATTCTGACAGATATAGGATATTATTGAACAAATTCATTGTGAAAATAAATGGTAAATCATTTAATGTTTATGTTTCATAATACTTAACATTGTTATGATAATACTACACCCCAAGTGAGTTAAAATTTCAATCATAATTCATATGAAATTTCCAGCTGATTAATTTGTATTAAATGACAGACTGAATCTAAAAATCATGTTGTTCTGAGGGAGCAAGAATAAACAAAAAATAATATAAATGAATGATATAGATGTAAGTCTCATATTTCTCAATTTTAAAGCCTACTATGTTTCTATATTATTTAAGAAAATGTGGTGCAGAAAAAAAAAGATAGACATAGAGATCAATTATATTTTAGAGTCCAGAAATAAATCCCATACATATGAGATTAGCTAGTATTCAAAAATGATTTGCTTATTTGTTTTTCCCCCTTTTCTGAGATGGCTCAGTCATCTGTGCTCACTGTGTCTGCTCATCCTCTTTTGGAGACACTGGGAGTCAAACCCAGGACATCCCATGTGGAAAGTGGACACCCAATTGCTTGGGTCACATCCACTCCTTGCTTGTTGTGTATCCTCCTTGTGTCAGCTCATTGGCCATCTTGTTGCATCAGTTCCTTTTCTTTTGGAGGCACTAAGAACTGAGAACTGCCCATGTGGTAGGCAGGCACCCAACTGCTTGAGCTACAGCTGCTCCACTTAACTAATTTTTAAAAAGGTATCAAACCTATTAAAGGATAAAAACAGGCTTTTCAACAAATGATCCTGCAACAATGGGAAAGCATGTCAAAAAGAATAAATTTGGAAACTTACCTCACACTATACACAAATATAAACACAAAATGGTTCACAGCCTTAAATGTAAGAGCAAGAACATTACATCTCTTAGAAGAAAGCATAGGGACAAATTTTTATGACCATGTATTTATCAAAGAATTCTTTGACATTAGGTCAATAGTATGAGCAACAAAAGAACAAAAATAGATAATTTTGACTTCTTCAACTTTAATAACTTGTGACACAAGGTAATCATCATTAAGATTGTGAAGCAACAATCCTCTAGAAGGGGCATCATACATCTCCACAAATATAAAAGGATGCAAAGGATATGTACATATGGTTAATAAGTACATGAAAAAGTGTGGCATGACTTGTCATTAGAGAAAGATAAATCAAAATTATAATGTGATACCACTTCACACCCACTAGAATGGCTAGAATAAAAAGTTAGAGTAGGAAAAAGTTATTGAGATGATGCAAAGAAATTGGAACCCTGTAACACTGCTTCTCTTAGGAAAACAAATTTGCAAGTCATCAAATGATTAAACATAAAGTTATCATGTGACCCTGCAGTTCCTCTTTTAGGAATATACTCCAAAAGATTGAAAACCGGGATTCAATCATGTGTACACTAAAGTTCATAGCAGCATTTTTTACAATAGCCAAGGTGTGGAAGCAATCCTGATGTCTATCAAAAGATGATTAGATAAACAATTTGTGATATATACACATAATGGAATTTTATTCAGGTGTACAAAGGTAGGAAGTTCTGGTGCATGCTACAACACAGACAAATCATGAAATGTGTTGTTGATTCCAGGTCAATACAATAGGTAAAAATTTGGTATGATTTCACAGGTAAGGAATTTCAGGAAGAGCAAATCCACAGATACAGGAAGTAGATTAGAGGTTAACAGACTCAGGGACTAATTGGGGTTAATTCTTAATGGGTAAAGGATTCTGCTTGAGGTGATAAAATTATTGTCATAATGTTTGATAATGCTTGTAGCACAAAATTGGGAATTTAATTAATATTACTCATCTGTACACATGAGCAAGTAAATTGGGGAACTTTGGGTTGTATTTATATCACAAGAATCATGTTTTTCTTTTAAATGAATGATTAATATTTCTTACCACTGGATGAAACTTGGAAAAATTATGATAAGTGAAAGAAGCGAGTCATGAATGACCACATTTGTGATTCATTTCATATTACAGCCAAGCACAGGGGAGCCTAGAGAGATAAAGTAAATTATTTTTTGATTAGGGCTAGATGGGAGGTGGAAGGATAGAAAG
This sequence comes from Tolypeutes matacus, assembly GCA_026826555.1. NCBI lineage: Eukaryota > Metazoa > Chordata > Mammalia > Cingulata > Chlamyphoridae > Tolypeutes > Tolypeutes matacus. Next base: position 703,666 of record JAKSZT010038955.1, on the reverse strand, counting down.
GTGGCTCCTAGAGGGTGTGTAGTTTCTTTGTGAAGTGATGAAACCCTACTAATAGCAGCTCTGGTGATGGTGGCATGTATTTGTGGAATATAACAAAAATATTAAATTATATTCTTTTAAATGGGTGAACTTTATGGTAATAATTTATATGTTAATTCATTATTAATAAAAGATTAATAGTTGTCTGGAGAGACAAGAAGAAGCAATAAGTAAGACACAGGAATACAACATGGAAATATAAATTTCCAAGAAGGAAAACACACCCCAAAATGAATAAATCCAAATAGATCTACCCTAAGGTACCTACTATGCAGAATGACAAATATCAGGGATAAAGGGGATTCTGGAAGCAACAAGAGAAAAACAACCCAAACCCATTGTTCTGGGTCCCCCATTCATTGTCCAGCATTTGTTTCTGCTACTGGGAGGGATGCTGTGCACAGGAATCCTGTGTCTACTGAGAACCACTGACTGAGGACATCCATTTGCTGGGCTGTGTCCAGGGTCCACCCCAGGCATGTGGGGTGGATGGCTCCTGGCTGCACTGACTGTGCAGGCAACAGCCATGTGTTCCTGACCCCTGACAGGCAGGCCTGTCTCCTCTCATGGGTCATTTGCAGGCCTCCCAGGCAAAACAGGGAAAGGCAAACCCAACATACAGACACTTGCCAAGTATCAGATTATTCATGTTTGATTTTGGCCTATTTCCAAAAGAAGACACCTAAGCAAGCTTAGGGGCAGCATGGGGAGCTCTATCCATATTCTTGACACAGGGATGAATGACAAATTTGGAGTCCAGAGCTGAAAAAATCAGAGTATATGTATGTGTGTTTATGTGTATGTATATGTGTGAAGGTATGTGTATTGGTGTGTATCTGTGAAAGCAAACATCTGTGTGCACACACCTGTCTCTGAATGTACTTGATAGTGGGTGTATTATTGGAATAGTAAATGTGTGTTCACAAGAATGTGCATGTGGGTTAGTGATGGCATGTGGGTTTATGATAAAGTTATAGCAGATGTTTGACTGTGCATGTGTAATGTGTATCCCTATATGTGTATGTGTGTGTCTTTTGTGTGTGTGTGCATGTGTTATAGGTATAGTAGATGTGTGTGTGGACTTTAATCCCCATGGTCCTGTGTGTACATGTGTTCTCTGTTATAACCTTCAAAACCAAAGAGGACTATGGAGATGAGAGACCCCTGAAAGCCTCTGTATTCCCCATGACTGTGACTGTGTCAAAGCATCTGGCAGGCTCCAGGGAAGGGCCTCCTTGTGGTTGCACAAATTCCTGTGTTTTGTCTAACTGAAGGTCATGCTGGGTTTCTAAACAAAATTCACTACCCAGAGAGGGTATCACCTGCATGTGGTGTCTCTAAAAATCAGTCTGATGTGAAGGGCACAGCCAGGTAACACTGGGCAGAGAAGCTGTGAAGAAAATGCTCTGTAAACCCAAGAACCTCCCTGCAGTGCAAGGACTGGGCTTCAGGGTCCCTCAGGATCCACTAAGCATAGGGCCCAGCCCCAGGCAGAGGCAGGGGGTGCCTGGAAAGGGCTTCCTCTCAGGAACAGAGTTCTCCTTTTTCAAAACACAGTCTAAAATAAGAATTTAGCTATGACTGTTGATGGGTCTAATAATATTCTACTTCTTTGGGTGTTTTTGCCTAACTGAAGAAGACAATGAGAGCCACACTTAAAAGGGGGTTTCTGAGACTTCCTGATGCCTTAGGAGTGAGGAGCTGGAGGACAGGGATGGTTTATTAATTCAGCAAGACCAGGATTTGTGGAAAGATACCGACCATCTGATAGTTGCTGCATTTCTCTTGACAAGTTATGGTTTATTTTTCATGACTTTAAGAATGACATTCCACTCTCCTCTAACGTGAAGTCAACTTTCTATAAATTCACATCCATTCTTAGTTCATATTCTCTACATTATACAACCCTATGTGCATCTGTACAGCCCTAGGTGACCACCTGGTGAGTAATGGGCACACCTGGTTCTGGATGGTGGATGCCAACCCTTCCCCTTTCCTTGTCCACAACAGGTCAGCCCGCATTTCCAGCTCTTAGTGGACAGATACTGATTTGTCCTGTTGATCTTTCTCATCATAAATCTGTTGACTTTTGTATTGCCTACATTCAGGCATCAAGGTCATTTTTTATGTAATTCATTTGACAATATTGCATAGACAGATTGCAGTATGCTATATTCAAGGCTGTGTTCCTGAAACTTTTTAGTTAAGGTAGTGTGGATCTTTAGAAACAACATGATTAATTCAGTAAATTTACAGGTTGGGTCACTGAGGCAAAGGGTTTTGACCTGCCCCAGTCACACAAAGTGTGATATGTCAAGTAGAATACGTGAGCAGGTGTTCCTTGTACATTTGTGGATGACAGAGGTGAGGGTTCACATAGGTTTCCATATTCTTACCTTAATAAAATGATGATAGCAGGAAACACCCGACTATAAAAATCACAAATAAAGTTTCTGCTCTGCTCCCCAATTTGTGTCCTTTCAGACTGAAGCCCATAGTGGTGAGGTCACATCCTGAGGGTCACAGTGCAGGAGGGGAGGGAGCTGTGCTAGGCTTTCTGCACAGTTGACTCCTAGGATCTCAGCCAAGATCCCAGATTCAGATCCACAGGCCTCAGAAAGGCAGCCCTCAGGGGATCTTTCAATGGACCTGAAAATTGTGCAAGGAGCTACCCTTTAGCCATTGTGAGCTAAGCCCTTCTGCAAACTGTTCCATGTCCTGCTATATTGATAAGGATCTGCATATTATTTCCCCATGTAGGAAACCATTGTCCCTGAATTCAAAATTCAATTGCATTGTCCAAGAAAGCAGGAATTTCTTGGGATCCCTGAATTGATCCCTGAATGGATTTCTAAAGGCTGCTTTAACAAAGAATTACAAATTGGATGGCTTAATACAATATAAATATATCATATTGTAGTTCTGCATTCAAAAACCTTCAGTCTGTAGGGGAGAACCCTTCCCATCCTCCTTTTTGGCTCTGGTATTTTGCCTAAAATCCTGTGCCTTCAGTTCCTAAACCAGTCATCACTTGGTCTTTTCTTTGAGTGTGTCTCTCTGTGTCCTGTTCTTTCCTTCTTACAAGGACACCAATCATGTTTGATTAGGGTCCAATAAAATCCAGTTTGGCCTCATCTTAACTAACAACATCTTAAGAAAATATTTCCAAATAAGGTCACTTTCACAGGACTTGAACATATGTTTTTGGGAGACAAAATTCAGCCAATAACATTGATCTAACATACTGGTGAGTTGATGACCCACAACTGTCTTTATATGTAAATCAGAGTAGAGCTTATGTTCCTTAAAGCTTTACATAAGAAGAAAGTCCTGGGTGCAGTGTGTCCCTGAAGACTCAGCTAAGTACAGGGAATAAGCAGGCTTAAGACCCTGCTAGGGGTGATAAAAATAAACTGCATGAGAGACTGACTTAGCAATATCAATTCTATAATAATTATAAGGATACATTTTATAAAAGCCCTATCCTAAGAAGAAATATTCATTCATGTTAAGTAAGTCAAACAAAGTCATTCTGAATTGTGGCATATATTGGATTGGACACAGTTTTTCTGAATTCCACATGTTAGATACATTACCTGCTGCTTCAAACTTTAGAATGCCCTATAAAATTCAACTAACAGAGGAGATAAGTGGATCAGAAGAGTTATTGAGCAGACTACAGGCCATTTTTTTTGTGTTGGGTATTTGATAATTATGTACATCCATTGGAGTAGAGGAACACTGACAATATTTCCAAAGACACCATTGTTCCTTGGCTGCATCCACCTCCTTCAAAAGCTCCTTCAGGAAGTTTTCATGGCCTGGGTGAAAATGTCCCCTTATTTAGAGAAGTGGGACACAGGAATTGTATTGTTTTCTCCAATGGATCTATGGATCAACCAGAATCCTCCTTCCAGTAGAGCCCGAGAGACAGGGAACTCCCCTGGCCCTTTTGACCTTTATATACAAAAGTATTTTCCATATGCAAATTACCACTTTGGCCAAATGATGAAAGCACAACACACATGGACTTAATTTCAGGACAGCCTGAAACAGGAAAATATTGTCAGAATGACCTGGGCTTACTACAAAGGAACATGAAAGCCTTTTGGTTCTTCCACTTTCTGATGGAGGTGGAAGAACTCCCAGATATAAGTGTCTCAGGGGCTCAGACACAAAGGTAATGGGGATGCAACCTCTGAGCACATTCTCTCTATGTACAATTCTCTGTGTAGCTGAGTTCCATGACTGCTGAGGACACAGCTGTGTATTACTGTGCAATAGACAGTGAGGGGAAATCAGGGTGAGCCCAGACACAAATCTCCCCATACAGAGTTGGCTTGGCAGCAGGGGGCACTCAAACCCAGGCTCAGGTTCAAGGAAGATTTGTGAAAGGAGAGGATTCCTGTAATGAAACAGGGTTTCCTTTTCTTGCTTAAAAACATTTAATCCCTGGGAAGTCTCCAATAAATATATGCTAAGAAATGCCATGCTGTAACCAAGTTTCAAGCACAAAAAATATATATGTAATGCTATTATATATATAGATAGTAGTATATTACATTGTATTGTACTATATTATATATATATATATTATGTTATATCATATATCATATATTATACTATACCGTATCATATATCGTATCATATTTACACACACACATTGATGCAAATTAGTGTTCTTCATATGTTTCTTCTGGATTAGACAAGAAGTATGAATAAACTGCATTCCCCTGACACTCTGACACTGTTCAGTTCCTTCTCTGTAATTAATTCTCTATCCTGACCATGCTGAGGCAAAATCTATTAATAATAAGAAATAATTATAAAGTGGAAAGTGAGTGATTGTTTAGTCACCATAAGGACAGATTATTTTATGGTAGAATAATTTTTCTGGGTTGAACAGAAAGTCCCCACTTTTTTCCCCTAGGGAATGAATATGTATATCCCTCCTCTCCCAGGCTATTCAGAATTTTTGGTCCACATTCTTAGTTCCTACCGCAATGTAGAGCCCCATGATCTCAGGTATAAGGAACAGAAACAGGACACATTCTAGCATGGCTTAGGTACATTGTCCATGATCTTCACCTTGTTATCTCCTTTATGGACAGTGCTCCTGCAGCTATTTAGGCTTTGCATGATCCACACACCCAACAGGCTTGTCCTTCCAGTGACAGCTATGCTGATGGATTGAGAAAAACCACCAAATCTCAATATGGGCAGATGCCTCAGAGGGTGGTCAGAACTTTGTCTTTTTTCAGGGAACATGAGAGCTCCTCCTGAACTATCACCTCTGGAGAAAGGGCTATATTATCCAATGAGAAATGAGGAGAAGAAATATGAGTTATGGTGAGTGTGGAACCTTGTTTCTGAGCTGACTGACTGGCCTGTGCCTCAGGAGATGCTCATGATCACCTGCCTCACATGTTCTCTAGAGCTGGATTTGACTGAAAGTTGCACTTGGTCAGTTCCCTGTGGGGCCAAGTGGCTTTGAGTTGTGTCAGATATGGGAGGAGGCAGCACTGCAAGAAGACACCTGAACAGGTGTTGGGTGAGGCAGAAATAAACAGGAGGGGGCTGTCTTCAGGGTCCAGGCCCCTCCATTCCACGTCTGAAGGGACCTGACTTCCTCTCTACTGAGTGAGCTCCAGGAGCCCAGGATGATAGGTGGACAGTTTCCAAGGAGGTATTGCATGAACTTCTGGATTGTATTTGGAAACTTTAGAGCCATGAATACAAAAATAAAATAAACTTGAGTATATACTAATATGAACTCTGATGATTTCTCAGTACAGTTTGCAGAAGGATTGAAAGATTCAGCTCTATCCTCACTGTATCAACTGTGACCTTAGTATTGCTTTAAGTTTCAAAGTCTGAGGATGTGAGTTTCAGACACTCTGTGTAATAATTAACATTCACACAACTGTAGTTTATAAACATATGTATTCTGTACACAGGCATTTTAACTTATTTCTTCTTTCCTTCAGTTTTCTTAGGCAGTTGTATTAATTTAATTAGTTTGCAATAAAGACCCAATGCCCACAAGGACATATGATTTAAAAGCAACATTCTACGTGTACATGGGGAAATCCAGAGGATGGAAGAGGTCTTGGGAGCCTTGAGGCCCTCATCAACTCCTCCAAATGCCAGAGCCAGGGAAGATTCAATGCATGGAGAAGCTGTTCTGATCTGCACTGAGAGTAGGAAAAGATTTTTTAAAGCTGAGGGAGTTCACCACTAGTCAGTTAGAAGTTATGATTTAACTGAAGGAGAAAAAACTATGTATAAATCTTGCTTGGAGGGTCCTTGTCAATTTTCCCCTTATGGCCAGGTGGTGGGTACTCACATGGTCATTGCAGGAGAGGAACCCATGGGAGGCAACCAGTTTGTCTGATGAAAAGATGTTGACTTTGGCAAAGCATTTTTCTTCACTATTAAGAAAAATATGAACTATTTCTATTTTATTCTATGAACATGGCAAATTTTCATGTGATTTTCTGCACCACACATTCACTGAAATACACCTTACTTGGTGGTGATTTAATATATATGTATATATCTTGCTTGATTTAATTTGCTACTACTGTGCCAATCTTTATGTTGTAAATTTATGTGGAATATTGGAATATAATTTTCTTTTTCATAGTGACTTTATCATGGCTATTATTAGAAATAGTCATTCCTCATAAAATTTTTGGGTCACCTCCCTATATTTTGTGTTTTCAGATAGATTTCATATAAGGCTGATGGTATTTTTTGTCTAAAAGGTATGTATTTGCCAAGTTAGTCAATTGAGGTATAGAAATTTTATTTAGTGGGAATTTTCTTTATGAAGAATTTGATTATTTATTAATTCAGGAAATATTGACATTATCTGCTATTGTGAGTGAGCTTTTATATGGAGTGACCTTTGTAGAATTTATGCATAGCATTTAACTGGTCTTTTGGCATACATTTTATTTAATATTATCTTTTTTCTTGTGTATAGGATTTACTCCAACATTATTCATTTAATCACAATATTGATAATTTGCATTCTTTCTTTTCTATTGATCATTCTAGAAAGTGGTTTGACAATTTTCATTGTCATTAAAATTTCCTTCTTATTTGTTAATTTATACTATATGTTCCATTTCATTCATTTCCACTCCTATCTTAATTATTTTCTTCCTTTTACTCATCTTTTGTTGATTTTGCTCTCTGTTTTCTGTCTTCTGTAGGTAGAACATTTTGCAATTGATTTTATACCTTTCTTTGTTAATACATAATAATTGAAATATATAAATTACCTTACAAAAACTTTTTTTATATCTTGAACAAAATAATTTATGTATTATTATCAGTCTCCACAACTTTGTCAGTGATTCTTATGATTTTTTTTATATTATGTTATAGCCATTTTTAAGTGTGAAGTAGTAGTTCATAGTGGTTCTAATTAGCATTTCCCTCATGACTACTGATGTTCTTCTGTATTCATGAACTTATTAACAATTCATAAATATTGTTTCATAAAATGTGCATTGAAATTATTTTGTCCTTTATTTAGTGGAAAGTGCACTTTTGTTTTACATAGAAATTCTTTACCATAAATGTGATGTAAATATTTTCTCTTGATTTGTTGCATGACTTTCCATTTAGCTAGTTATTTTATTATTCCCATTGCAATGCTTTCTATATTTAAGGATATCTTTCTCTTTTGGAGATCTGTGAAGTTAAAACTCTACTCCTACCTTACTGCAGTGGGGTGAGAGGGACACCTTAGCTCAAGAGACATCCCATCCAAGAGAGAAGAGTCAGGAGACCCATCACAGATGCTGGCCCACAGGGATTCTGACCTCCTACCAAGATGATTCTGGGCCCCCTCTTCCTTCCCCAGCACCTGCTTCTGCTCCTGGGACAGATGCCCTGAAAATGCTCTCCCTGGCTCTTCCTTTGGGTTTCTGTGTCCACTAAGCACAGTAACTCATTGGGCTTTATATACAGGGTCTTTTCTCATGTATCCAGAGTGAGTCCATGTTGGCTGCACTGACTGTGCATGGATCAGCCATGTGCTCCTGACCCCTGGCAGGCAGCCTGGCTCCTTTCACAGAGGCCTCTACAGGGCTCCCAGGCAATGCAGGGAAAGGCAGACCTTACATGTACATAATAGCTGAGTCTTGTATTGCTCATGTTTGCTTTTGTTCTATTTCTCAAAGGATGTCACACATAAAAGCCCAAGATTAGCATGGGGGGGGGGCAGAACAAAACTGCTGGACACAGGGGAAAGGACAAATTTGGGTCCATTGCTTCCAAAATTAGATACAGCATGTATACATGTGTGTACTCATGTGACTGTGTGTATGGATGTGTATATGGATGCTAGTGTGATTGTGTGTATGTGTGTGCACATGCAGATTTCATGTATGCTTGTGAGTGTTTTTGTGTATTATTTGAATAGTAGTTGTGTGTGTATGTGTATGAGTGTGAGCATGTTTGCATAAATGCATGTGTGTGCATGAGTGTGTCCATTTTATGGAATTGATAGATGCATGAATGGACTTTCAGACACACAATTCTCTCTATGCAGGAGTTCCCTGATATGACCTCCAAGGACAGGGGCACAAAGGACATGTGAGTCACCCTGAAAGCCACTGAGAGGCTCTGGATTCACTGTATGTGGGACTGTTCAGAGAATCTGAGGACTCCAGGGAGGGGGGCCCTGGGTATTCCATAGAATCCTATGTTTGGTCTCCCTGCAGAGTATGCTGGGTTGCTAAGGACAATTCAGTATGTCAAAAGATGTTATCAATAGCATGTGGGATCTCTAAAGAGCAGTCTGATGCCAAGGGACAATACAGGTAACCCTGGGCAGAAATGCTTGAGGGAAAAGTTCTGTGAGCCTAAGAGGAGCCACCCTGCAGGGCAGGATCTGAGCAGCAGGGGGTGCTCAGGACCTATGGCACACAGAGCCCAGCCCCAGAACAGGTGCAGGGAGCTCTGGGGAGGGGCCTCCACCCTTCTCCTCAGGGACTGGGATTTCCTTTTCCAAAACACAGTCTAAAATAAGAATTTAACTAGGACTGTTATGTGGCTAATAATATTATACTCCATAGAGAGCATTTGCCTACCTCAATAAGACAATGGGAAGCACATTTAAAAGGGGTGTTTCTAGGGTGTATATTTTCCTTAATAGTGAGGACCTAGAGGGCAAGTTTGGTTTGTTAATTCTCTGGGTTTAGAATTTTGGGAAACACACTGAACTTATGATAATTGCTGTGTTTCTAATAACAGGGATGATAACAGCACAGATATCAGCACCTACTATAAAACTCACTAGTAAAGTTTCTGCTGTGTTACTAAATTTCAGTCTTATCAGTCTGAAACTCATAAGGTTGAAGCCACATCCTCAGGGTCACTTGGCAGGAGGGGATGGAACTATGCTGGGCTCTCTGCCACTACTGACCTCTAGGATCTCAATCACAACCCCAGAATTCAGTGGCACAGGGCACAGGAGGGCAGCTCTCAGGTGATTTTTCATGGGCCTGATTCCTGGACATGGAGATGCCCTCTAGCCATTGTGAGCACCTTAAAACCATTCACTGTGTGGATACATTGCCAAGAATCTGCAAGTTATCTTCACCCATATTCTGGAAGCCATTTTCACAGAATCCAATATTCCCTGTAATATACAAGGAAAGCAGGAACTGGACATTTCTGGGAATCCATGAATGCATCCATGGATGATATCCTGGGGCTCTAAAATAAAATATCAAAAATTGGAGGACTTAACATAATACAAACATGTTGTCTTGCAGTTCTAGAGGCTGTAAATATCAAGTCTGTAAGGAGAATCCTTCCTGTCCTTCTCCTAACCACTGGTGTTTTTTCTTGAAATCCCTGGCCTTCAATACCTAACTAGTCATTGTATGACATCCTCCATAATTCTCTCTATGTACAATTCTTAAGTTTACGTAAGGACAACAGTAAAGTTGGGTTACAGCCCAGTGTAAACCAGTTGACCTTATTGTACTAACAACATCTTCAAAGAGATTCTTTCCAGTATGTCTAAATAAGGTCACATTCACAGGACCAGGGGCTAGGCATTGTACTGTTTTTCTGACAGACAGACTTCAAATATTCCAAAATAGCAGTGAGCTGAGGCCCTTCCTTCAGCTGCCTGTTTGTGAGCTCAGAGGATGGATTATGTTCCTTAAAGTTCTCCTAAAGAGAGAGTCTGGTGGTGCCAGGAGTCCCTGCAGACTCAACTGTGACCAGGGACTAAAGAGGTTTAGGAGTCTTCTGGAAGTGATTATCATCTAAACAGAACTGTCCACAATCTGCTTAAAATAAACTGCAAGAAAGATTGATAAACAAATGAAAATCTACAGTAATTCCTGAGAACACATTGTATAAAAGCACTTTCAGATTAAGAAATTTTCACACAATTTAAATGAGTCAAACACCTTTTAAATTTTATAACATGTTGGATTAAACCCAGTTTTTTCTGGATTCATTGTAATTTTACATTTATCTGCTGCCTCAAATATTTAGAATATCCAATAAATAACAACTAACAGAGGAGATAAATGGATAAAATGTTTATTGCACAGACTAGAGGGATCTGATTCTGTGTTGGGTATTTCACAAATATATCCATGAAAATAAAGGCACATTGATTATATTTCAAAGTTATCCTTGTTCCTTGGCTGCATCTAACTCCCTTATCACCTCCATCAGCAAAGTTTCATGTCCTGTAAAAAGTAAATGCAGAATAGTAAGACCCCAGGAATGGCACTGTATTATCCTAGGTCTTAACTAGCATTCTCCTCCCAGAGAAACCCCAAAGACAGGAAACTCAACTGGACCATTTAAACTTTACATACATAGGTATCTCCCACATACACATCATCAATTAGGCCAAGAGATGAAAGCACAGCACACATGAACTTCAATTCAGGATCCTCCTCAAGCAGGAGACTATTGCCTGAAGGTTCTGGATCTCATCCACAAGATACAATCCTTGTGGTTCTTCCTCCTTCTGGTGGCAGCTCCCAGATGGAGTGTGTTGAGGATTCTGACATGAAGGTAATGGGGATGCTGCCTCTGAGCACATGACTAAGTTTTCTCCTTGACCTCAGGTACCCTGTCCCAGGTGCAGCTGAAGGAGTCAGTACCTGGCCTGGTGAAGCACTCGCAGACCCTGTCCCTCACCTGCTTCCTCTCTGGATTCTCCATCACAACCAATTACTGCTAGCATTGGATCCATCAGCCTCCAGGGAAGGGGCTGCAATGGTTGTCAGTAATATGCTCCAATGGGGATACAGACTATGAACCATCCCTCAAGAGCCAACTCTCCACCTCCAGAGTCACATCCAAGAACCAGTTTTCTGTGCAGCTGAGCTCCATGACTGCTGTGGACACAGCTGTGTATTGCTGTGCAAGAGACAGTGAGGGGAAGTCAGGGTGAGCCCAGGCACAAACCTTCCCTGCAGGAGGGGACTGAGCTGCAGGGGGTGCTCAGGAACCACACAGAGCAGGGATTTATGGGAACTATGAATCAGTTCCTTCAAGGAGTGAAGCCTGATGTTTGGTATGGGTCCCAAAGGGAGGGAGAGGGAGGAGTTGAATAGATTGGACAGGGAATATTTTGGGGGCAATTGAAGTGTTCTACACAATCTTGCTTTGATGAATAGAGTCCATGTTAAAAATCATCAAAATTTATAAACGTGTATGGCCCAAAATGTAAACCATAATTTAAACCATTGACCATGGTTAGTAGCTATGTTTTAATACTTGTACATGAGCTATAACAAATATACCATCCATGTATTCAATGTTATTATTAGAGGAAGGGGGAAAAAGGAGAGGATATTGGTTATATGGGAGTACCCTTTATTTGGTACATGACATTTCTGTAACCTAAAACTTCTTTGAAGACAAATCAAAAAAAGCAAGACAGTGGGAGAATAAATGGAAGATATTGCCGCTGTACATACAGGACAACAGAACTTACAGTGATGAAAGACAAAATGTCAAAAAAAATTTAAATATTTTTCATTATATTTTATTATCTCAAAATTTTTTTTAAATTATCTTTTTAAAAATTTTTGTGTTTTATTTCCTATTTTTAAAACTATCATTATTATTTCATTTTCTTATTAATTTTATTTAGCTATTTTAGTGACTTCAATTTTGAAGAGTTTTGGCATCACAGAAGTGTTACAATTGTGGCAGTGGAGGATCATTGGTGTGAGGCATCAGTGATGGGAGATAAATAGGAGGAAGCTCACCTGGGCATATATTAAAGTATATAAATATGTTCAAATGTTCATGGAGCATTGTCACAGTGGGTAGAGATTCACACAATAACTGAAAGAATATTGAATTCCTATCCTGGGGTGCTCTGCCACATTCTCTAATAGAACAGCAAGAATCCCCCAAGTAGAGTGGCAATTACTAGTGAAGGAGGATGATCCATTGATGGGCCCTTGATATTGATGACTTTGCTTATGAACATTTACTCTTGAAATTGAAATTTAGCCTAATATTATAGGATGCCTTAGAATTACCTCCTGAGAGCCTCCTTGCTGATCAAATATGGCCTCTTTCTAAGTTAAACAGCATATAAATACATTACCTTCCCTCCAGTGTGGGACAGGACTCCCAGGGATAAGCCTCCCTGGCACTGAGGGATTACTACCAAGCACCAATTTGCAATGTAACTGGACAAAGACCTTGAGCAAAAGGAATAAAATGTAAAGACAAATACATTTATATGGCTAAGAGACTTCATAGTGAGTTGGGAGGTCATGCCAGAGGTTATGCTTGTGCACAACTCAGTAGGATCTCATTGACTGCCAAAATAGATATTACATCAAATAGCAGGGCTCCTGAGGGCCCTGGAGACATACAGACGCTACAGTCAGGGCAGATAGCTCAGGAGTTAGATGCTTTGCCTGTGGGCCCTACTTTGGAATTTATGCTCCCCCGTGTGATAGAATTACTCATTTGTGGTTTCCTTACACATGGCTCTTCTGACCTTCTATTTGAACATATAATTAGTACTAGAGTTGGTTGGTGTAAGTCTAAGAGACAAATCTTGAGCTGTACATGTGCCAGCTGGAACCTGAATCTCAACAGAGTTGCAATACCTACTCTCCAGTTCATTGGTCTCACCCAGGACTACCAATAAAGAGTTGAAGATGGACAACCACCATATGAAGGAACCAAGAGAGTCTACAACAGCAAGCATGAAAGTCCCATCCATCAGCCCTATGGGATTGAAACCCCCTGTCAATTAGAGGTAGAGTGGACATCACCATCCCAGAATCCTCAGGATTGGGGAACAAACTATGGACTAAAGTAGACTTACTGGTATTCTACTATAGACTCATTGTGATTCTGGCGTTGGAAAAATTAAATCACTAGGTGGAGGCAGGGTCCACTGGAGGTTCTGAGGACAGTGAGAGTGAAAAAAGATGTAATATGGGGGAATTTTTGGGACTTTGGAATTGTCATGAATGACATTGCAATGACAGATACAGGCCATTATATATCTTGTCATTACTTACAAAATTGTGCAGAAGACAGTGTAAACTACAATGTAAACTGCAATCCAGACTTAGTGACAATGTTTCAAAATGTGTTTATCAATTGCAATGAATGTACCACACTAATGAGGGATGTTGTTAATGTGGGTAAGTGTGGGAGATGTGGGGAGTGGGGCATGTGGAAATCCTCTATATTTTTTATGTGACATTTATGTAATCTAAGTATCTTTTAAAAATAGAAATTAAAGAAAAAGATAAAAGCAACTATATCCATAAATATGTATGATTTAGGAATAGTGTTCCTTGGGGGGCATGGGGAACCCTGAGCATCGAAAAGATGCTAGGAGAGTTGAAGGCCCTCATGACTTCCACTAAGTGCCAGATCCAAGGGAAGACCCAGATGGAAAACATGCTCAGACCTTCACTTCACTTGGAGCTGGACAAGATAAAAACAACTATTTTCAGAATGATAAAGGATGATTTACCCTCATGGTAAAAAGATAAACAAACAACTCTTTTAAATTCTTCTGGAAGGGTTATCATGAAATTTTTTCTCCCATTACAGCTGTGTGGTGGATATTCACATGTCCATTACAGTATGAAACCACTGGGGAAAGACTCAATGAACTATCCAAGGTCATGCAGCTCTGAATGGCTGAACTTTGATGTTGACCTTGATCAGTAGTCCATGGGACCCAGAAATCTGTACAATATGTGCTACAGCAACATCCTCTGAGTTTGTTCTGAGCAGAATGTTAGAGTAAAGTATGTGGTAAGCTCATCAAAGAATGTGTCCCTGATAGAGAAGAGAGAAGGGGAAGGCAGGTGTTTCCCTATTAATTTAGTATTCTGATTACTTCAGAGATTAATTTTGTACCATCAAATCTCTCTTGTCTGTGGACTGACAGCTTCTCTGAGCTGGATTGGCCACTAGGTCACCATTGTATTTTGGGAGCAGAAAACTTGATTTCTAGTTTCTCAGGTTTACATATGGAAGGCTATTTCATCCCAGGAGAGATCAAACCAGACAGTCACCAATATATGTGTAAGATGATTTCAATGGTGATATTGGTAAATATTAGGCAAATAATATTTAGATGGAACTTTGAACTTGATGCAATAGTTAAGAATTTTGAGCATGTTGAGATGAGGTGAATTTATATCACATGTGGGATGCAAATGAATCTTTTGAGGTAGAGGATAGATTGGCATGTGAATATTTTTCCCCAGGGATATCCAGATATTAATCCCTGGAACCTCATAATGTTACTGTTCATGATAAAATTGACCTGGAATATTTGATTAATTTAAGGATTCTGACATGGGGGGTTGTAGCAGTTTGATATTTTTTATGAATTCCAAAAAGAGATATTGGATTATGTTTTTAAACTGGTCTGTTCCTCTGGATATATTAAATTATATTATATAGCAGGTGAGCCTGAAGAGAAATGAGCCTGGGAGAAAGATGAGACATATCTCAGCCTACAGCTGATATTGGAAGAAGAAACTGGGACCACAGATCTTTAAGAGGAAGATGAAGCCTGGACTCTTGCAGACATCAGCAGGCATTTTGCTCCAACATGTGGAAAAAGATTTTGGTGAGGAAAGTAACTTATGGTTTATGGCCTGGTAACTGTAAGCTTCTATCCCAAATACCCTATATAAAAGCCAAAGCCAACAGATTTCTGGTATTTGACATCAGTACCCCTTCAACTAACTAATGCTAGGATTATCCTGGATCATCAAGTTTGGCCCTTAACATAATCACAATTTCCCTTTTTGAGAAGTATGCAGAGTAAAATACAATTTAAGAAGAGGCAATTAGATGAGTGCAGCAAGATTGTACCTTACTGTGTTTGAAGATGGAGAAAGTTGGCATGAGCCAAGGAATGCAAGGAAGGGATATTTGGAAGTTAGCAAAGGCAAGAAAACATATTTTCCCCTTGAGACACCAGAGAGTTAGGATCCCTGTGGACCCCTTGCTTTGACCCAGTGAAACAATTTTAGAATTCTGACTGCCAGAACACTAAGAGAATAAATGGATGTTGTATACAATTGTGGTTATGTTTTACAACAGTCATTTAAAAAAATAACTAATTCCAATGAATGTGGATATGTGTCCATCCCACACCTACTGTCTTAGATTTATAATTTGCCTACAGGAAATGTAAGCCATGTCATTCATGACAGTCCCAACCCCTCCACAACAGCCAAGCCAAGGTGCATGCATTGGAAAATTAAAATAACCTCCTGCTGACTCCATTGCATGCTCATCGGATTCAGTGACTGAAAATGAAGAAGGTCACACATGTTGTAGCCTCAGGGAAATTTTATGTAATTCCTTAATACATGCAAAATAAATTCACTTCATGTCAACATCTCCCAAAATTTTGAACAATGCCACCATCAGCTCAAACCTCAAATCTCATCTAAATCTCATCACTGGGAAGAGTGGCCATGCAGGGTTGGAGATCCACAATGATGGCATATCTCTAAGTAGAGCCAGGATTATCTCCAAATTACTAAGCAATCACTTTAGTGAGAGACAAACATACCCACACATGAGCTGACAGTTCAGCAAGAAGATATAATAGTATCAAAGCTGTATTAACTATTTTAAAAGGCTGTATTAACTAAATCATTACCTAACAATTACTATGGGGAGAAACACACCTCCATATTCATGTACTGAGAGCTCACCAAAAAGTTATGAGTGCTAAATGTATATTAACCAAATGATATTGCTTTGACATATGACTTGAAAAACATCAAACAACATGACCTCCCTGAAATCCAGAAAAGACAGCCACAGCCAACATCACACAGTCCTTTCAAGCATACACATTTCCTTCTAACTGAGGGTGAAGTGCATCTTCAATTTGAATGATTTAATTAAATTAATTTCATATTTCCCTTTGAATATCAAGCATATTGCCAAAAATTAATAAATTGCAATGGAAATTTTACATAGAACTGAATAACACACTGCAACTCTACAAGGCACCTCAACTGTGCAACTGCTAATGCTATCTCTCCACCAGATTTATTGTGGCTCTTGACAGCATGTGAATTAGCACCTTCCTTACCATAGGCCACATTGCTCAAAGCTCAGGCACTTGTTTGGACATGACAAACTTTTCTCACTTCACTCTTGATGTCCATATGATTTTCTAGGATAACAGTTGTATCTCTCTCTCCTCCAAGCCCTCACATTTCAGTGTTTCCCTCAAAGGCTCTTTCCACACAGCTGTGACCTTCTGAGAGCAGACATGCTTTTCCTTGTTAACTACTGAATCCCTAGCAGTGAGAAGTTCCTGGCCAATAGGAGGCTCCAAAATTACTTATTGATTAGAAACCAATTCAAGATAATGAGGCTGAGATTAACAGTGATATAGAATGACACCAGGGAGAAACCACTACTGAAGACACACTAGAGAAAAGAGGAATTCATTCAGGAACCATGAATGTTTCATCCTAACCCAGGATCCCAGCTGTCTGAATTAAGCATATTCTGCCGAGCATCTCATGGTGGATCAATATCTGAGCTATTTGGTCTGCTAAGATAAATATCACACGATGGAATGGCTTACCAATGGACATTTCTTGGTTCAAGGTTTCAGACACTAGAAGACTTGCTTACTCTCAGGTTTGTTAGCATCCTTGCTTGATGGCAATGTTATGGTTTCTTGGGTTTTCCTTCACATGATAATGTCCTCTCCTTTTTCTTTTCAGTTACATTTAAATCCATCTTTTATAACTAGTGTACTCCAGAGTCTACTGATGCTCCACTGAAGCTGAAATATCTTTGCTTGAGAAGTTGATCTGATTAATATTTGCCATGCATGTGTTTTTTGTACAAACTATTGTCAGAGAGATATCACTGATTGAATATTCTGATAAATAAGTAGATATCAGGAGCTGCAGGCTGTTTTAGAAGTACCTGGAAAAAGAAACACTAAGTTGTGTTATTTGTCTCTTATAACCTCAGGGATATTAATTGAAACTCCCTAATCACAGTATTTAACTACATCCATTCACTTACTTTACATTGTCAGTGGCTTATTTAAAAAATGAAAATATGCTTATTTCATTTTTGAACATAAACCAATAAATGTCTTTTCTTTATCACATAATGTTTCAAGCTTTTAACCATGCCACATAGTCAAACCTGAAGTAACCTTAAATTTCAGGTACAAATCATAAAATATTTCTATCTGCTTCACACCTAAACCTACAGTAAAAATTCAAGGACAGGCACAGGACCACCAGAGCTTGGTTTAGCATAGGTGCAGCAGTAGGCTGAGGTTTCCTCTTATGTCATGATATTTTCTGTCTTTGGCCAACAAAGAATTCTCCATGAATGCTTCTTACTTATTCCTTTGTAATCCCCAATTTTATCAACTTTACAAATGTCTACTTAGAACTGATATTCAATTCAATTTTTAATTCATGTTTCGGAATGCTACTAAAAATAATATTTCAGTAGACTGTTTTTTGTAAATTATGAAATGAAGTCTTAATCCAATTTCTAGGTCTCTGAAGTGATTTTTGTTTTTCTATACTCTCTCACAAATACAAAAGTAAAACACTTGCTCCCCAGAATATTCCATATATTCTAAAATGCTGTGTTTTGTTCTTTTCATTTTATCCATCTTGCATGGAGCTGGAATGCAATTTTAATGGTGTGTATCTTCCACTTCTGTTGGGCTCCTGGGTTTCTGCACCTCAGAGCAATTCTCCACCATCTATTCTTTTGACAGTGTCAGCATAGGAAACATCATTGGTGACCCGTTATTATTCTTCATTCTCCAGGCCATGACATATTACTTCCCTTTATTTTATCTCCTCCATGTCTGTTAAGTCCAAGTACTTCTCTTCAAGGTCACTGCCCACAACCATGTTCAGGTAGCTTCTTGATTATTCTAAACAGAGTCATTGGTGACTTTGATTCTAATCACAGTAGAGAGGTGATTGTAAAAATTCCTGAACTAACTCAAAAATCACATTTTTAAGATTCTGTTTCTCAGGAACCACTCCTAGTACCAAGATGTATTAATCAGTGTTCTCTAGGGAAGCTGAACTGACAGGAGATATCTGTAAATAGTATAAGCTTTTATAAAATTGCATCATGCAACCATGGGTATGCACAAGTCAAATTCCATAGAACAGCTTGCAAGCCAGGAACCTATAGAAATCCTCCATGAGTTCCCCAGGAGATGCTGGCTGTGTGAAGTAGAGGTAAGAATTCTCTCAATGATTGCTGACATCAGTTCTCCTTTTAATTTCTTCAAGTGATTGGATGAGATGTCACACACTGCTAATGACACTCTCCTTAGTTGATGGTAGATGTAATTGACCATAGATGTAACCACTATGACTTTACTCAATGAAGAATAAGGTCTTGGAAATGCCTTTGCATTACAATTAGCTCAGTGCTTGTTTGATCAAACAAGTGGGCACATTATCTAGCCAAGTTGACGAATTAGCACAACCATCACACCTTCATGATGAATTCTTTGTAAAATCATAGTGGATAATGATGTGGCCATTTGGTAGATCACAGGATTTCCTCACCTTTCCCTTCCAACAAGGTCTTCACCATGCAAGCAGTTGTTAGAAATATGAATAGACTGTTAGAAATATGAATATTAAAGGTACATCCAATGAGGCCTAAAAAAGAAATGAAATAGCATGCTATTGGAAGCTGGAGGAAAGGAAATTCTTCTTTTAAATTAACAGAGAACATGGTTGAATTACAACCTAGTGTTGGATAGAAAGTGAAACTTGTAAGTGATGAACTTGAATATTTAGCTGAAGAGGTTTGCAAGCTAAGTGTGAAAGATACAGTTTGGTTTCTCCTTGCAGATTAGAATAAAATGTGAGAATTAAAGTATAAGTTGAGTACTGAATTTGTAAGCAATAAAGAACCAGCAGCTAATAATTTGGAAATTCTCAGCTTATCCAGATAACATACTCTGAGCCTGGGGCCAGGGTGGCTCTATCAAGGCCCTTCCTGTGCTTCTGGGAAGTATGTCCATAGAGGAAAGTACCCATGATAAGGTTTAACTTAAAAATTCTTTACTAAAATAGGTATGGATGAAAATGGACCCTGTCGACCACTTCGGTGGAAATGAGAATTTAAAATGTGATTATCCAGGAAGAATATTTGGAAGGTCTTTTTGTCTGATAGATTAATCCCCCCCTAAGCTTTATGCAAAGCTAAGAAGCCTATTCTGAAATATTGTACAGAAATACTGCCAAACTGGCCTGGGAGAAGGGATAAATTGTAGGAAGGATAGCTACAAGAGAAGTATCCTGGAAGCAGATATATGGATTGAAAAGATCTCCGTGGCTCAATCAGGCTTGTGGATATGGTGGGTCCACTCTTATGTTTGGAGAGGGCAGACATTCTGCCCAAATTTTCAAGAGGGATTCATCTATTATCCAAAAATTCTGGGAGTGTAGGATCTATGCCCAGGTGACCAGGGAGGTAGTTATTTCCCTTTCATTTGTAGAGGTGGGCCTATACCCCCATTTTAATGCCGTAATTGTGATAGCCTCTCCAGTGTTCAGAGAGGGAGTAAACCAGGCCATGACATTCAGAGAGAGCATGACCTTTGCACAAAGGCTTGGAACTGAAGGGCTGCCACTCTAGCAGACATGGAGGACAAAGCATGATATCACAGGTGGCTCATATACCTTGAGATCTAATGGACTTTGTCCTGCTGGATTTCAAACTTGCTTGTGGATCATGAACACTGTTTTTTCCAATATATACCTTATGTCTGTTCCAAAATTGTATTATTGAAAAAGATAACTGTTTTTTAAGTTTCAAAGGATCATCACATGCAGAGTAGTTTCATTCCACAATGGACAACACCCACACTGATTTTGATGAGATTTTGGACTTAGAGTTGTTACTGAGGAAGTCTAGTAGTAATCTGAAAATACATAAAGATTTTGGGTATTGAGACTTGGTGAATGTATTTTGCATTGGGAAGAGTATGTGTTTTAAGGGTACAGGGAGTGGACTGTGGTAGATTGAATTATTTCCCCAGTTTAGAAATATTCTTAATTGTAATCCACATTTCTGTTGGTGTGATCACATTGTAAACAGGATATTTTGAAGATGTTATTTTAAGTTAAGAGTGTAGACCACCTGAATGATGTTGGTTGTGTCTTAATTTGGTATATAGGATTCCTTATAAAGAGAAAAATAATCAAAATGAAGAAGTCAGCATTAATCCAGAAAAAGAAAATAGAGGCCATCTCCTGGTAAAGAGAAGAAAGAAAAAGAGCCATGATTCCAATGAGTGTGGGACTCCCACTGTTTCTCAGTTATCATGACACTGAGCAAGCAGAGACAACTAATTAAAATTGTCTTTGCTTAGAAACTATGTAAAAGAGCTCTGGGTAATGTAGTCCTTTGTCATTTGCATCTGAAGGAGACAATCACAAGTAGAGGGCAGACTAAGCAGATAGTTTGTGACAGAAGCTATAACCAATAAAGAAAATATAAATATTTGTTAACTTCAAAATGATATTTGATTTCCCTAAACATCTTTTTTTTTTTTTTTTTTTTTTTTTGCCATTAGGTTCCAAAAGACAAAAAGGCAAACAGGGTAAACAGCCTTACAATAAATCTCAGTAAGAAAAGTCATAAGCAGAAAGAAATGTGAACACAGAAATTTCTGAGATGAAAACAATTTTCTCTTAACAAAGTCTCCTTTGATAAATAATCTCAGAATAATGTTTTTATGTAAGTTAAAAATTATGATTTTAAGGACCTTTACAAGGATATAGAAATATATGTGTATATATTCATTCTAGTATTTATATTCAGGATGATATAGATATAGACACACATGCATATTCTAAGTTTAATATAAATATATAATGTATACATGTGTATATTCATATATACAAAATGTATGCATAGTACACATTGTAATGTATATGTATATGTGTGTATGATTATGTGTGTGTGTGGAGTGAGGCTCACTCTGAACCTGTTTCCAGGGAAAGAGAGTTGTGTTGGGATGGTAGAGGCATGAGGAGAGAAGACCCTGAGGAGGAAAGAGGGAGCCATCTTCACTTCAAAACCATAAATGTTGTGGACAACATTGCTGAGAGCCACAGTCTAGCAGGCCTGGACTGTGTCCACCTTCTTGTCTGAAGTAGTAAGTTGACTTATGCTATAGAAGATAAGTCAGAGGACTGGGCTAAACCGGGTTGAGATACCAAGAAGTAGAACATGAACAAGCCTCATAGGTGTTGCTTGGGTCTTAGTGTCTGAGGGGGTTTGTGTTTGTAAGTGTTAGGAATCTGTGTATTTGACAGAATTTGAGGATCCTTGTATTTTATGGGGATTGTTATTGCCCAACCACATCCCTGTAAATGATGAGTGAGTGTGGCTAGGCCTTTCAGTGAAATTCTTCAGATTAACCCAGTAGTTAGTTTGCGGTTATAAAGTACCATTATCAAGTAGCATCAAGAAATTTTTTGCAGCTTATTAAAAACTATTTGTTGGGGGATGGATGTGACTCAAATGGTTAGGTGTCCATTTCCCATATGGAGGGACCTGGGTTCAATCCCAAGGACCTCCCAGTAAAAAAAAAAAACATAAAACTATTTGTTAAGGTGTTGGCAGTAGCAGCTAGGATTTTTTAAAATTTTATTTTATTTTATTTTTGTTATTGGTACTCAGTAAATCAAGTTGGCCAAGTAAGTCACAGTAATGTAATTGCCTTTAATCTTGTGTATATATATTTTAAGTAGATAGTAGTATGAATAGGAGCTTATACGGTAGTGATTTGTGCATTAAGGTTGGTAAAATTGATGTTTAATTGTCCTTCATTGTTGGAAGCTTTAAGAATTGGATGAATAGTACTATTGTCTGAGGAGATGGTAGGTATAATGATTCTTTCTTTGAGCAGATGATCTTGGAATACAGACCAGAGCCCCCACAGGAATTTTCTTCATGCAATATTGCAATTTTATTGCATTGATTAGCAGGGGCAGTTCCATGGTTTTTCTATTTGACTTGGAGCCAAGAATTTGATCTTATTTTAGGTGATGAGTTTAAAGCACCACTAGGGGTAGCTCTTCATATTTGTTCCCAATATTCAAAATTCCCAAGTGAGCTGGGTACTGTGTGTTTGATAAGCAGGAGGAGACTAGGCCCTCTAAAGGAGTGGCCAAGTGCCTTAATGTAGGGTGGCACCCTGAGCCTGATAACCAAGGATCTGTGACTCTGATGTGAGTCCCACTGATGTCCTGCCAATGGCTCCACCCTGTCTATAACCTCTTGGATACTTTATGGTTTGCCAAAAAGGCTGAGCAATTCTCCCCATGAAGTTGAGGGGTAAAAACATTTTCCACTGTTTGATCTCAAAGGAAGGCCTCCTCAGGCTGGAAGGTGAACTTTGGGTCTGTTTTGATTGAGTGCTCAAAGAAATGTTATACCCACTGCCTCATCTCAATCTTTTAAAGAAGTAAACCTCATTAATTTTCTGCCAATGCACATCTGCTTTGGCAGGTATATCCACTATGTAAAATGTGTCTTTATTTTCTTCTCTATATTATAAATATTTAAGTCACAAAGGGGGACTCACAATCTTAACTGATACCAGTTAATTGTTTCATTTTTTAAAATGAGAATGCCAGCTCTGATACAATCTTAGAAACTCACATCATTTAATCTGCCCTTTTCTTTCCCCTTCAACAAAGTCATTAAAGTTTGCTTTAAATATCCAATCAAATAAAATTTTCACTATTTCCAATTTGGGTTCCCTCTCTGGGCATCCTGGTTATCCTTATGTATGGTGACAGGAAACATTTGTGCTTCCTGTAGAATGGACTCATAGGCAATGGTTTCTCTCTCTAAGGAGTTCCAGTAAACCTCATGGGGCTTGTGGTTTGTTTATACTAGCAAGGTGCTGCTGGGATCATTAGTCATTGCCCCAGATGGTGAGAGTCCAGCATCAGGTCTTTGCCATGTTGATAAACAGCAGCACTGAGTAGGGCACATGAGCATTTCATTTGAGTCTTATTTTTCTTAAGCAATTTTGGAACATTCTCTGGTATCTTCAGGGGTGCTGGTACAATATGCTCAGGCACCCTTCTTTTGCACAGTAGTTCCCCAAAAGTTAGAGCCCCTCTAGCCCATAGGGTCAGGGAAGAAAGAGCAATAGAATGGAGACAGCAGCAAAATAAGGATAGCAGGCCCCTGCATCACCATTGCATGCATGGCCATTATGCTTCCATTGGAGGGGGTGCCCCCTCAAGCAAGGGGTGTGTTAAGACACATACACATGGGCCACAAACTCAGTGGTTAGAGTCTCCCACAGAAGTATCTTTACTGCTGTAGACCAGGCACTGAGACGTCTATCACACTCCATTTGTCCCACATGCTTTCACAACTAGCCACCTCATTCATGAGTCACAGTTCCTGAAAAAAAGATGCTTATTTCCTGTGTTGCAGACTTTTACTGTAGGTCCACGAGTCCTACCTTATGTAGCCAATGTTGTTCAATGATACAGGGTCAGTGACAACCAACTATAGATTTTCTTATTTGGGGAAGCACTCAAAAATGTGATTTTTTTTTTTTTTTTTTTTTTTTTTTGTGAAAAGAAAATCTTCATCATTTATTTTCAGGAACATGACATTGAGGAACATAACATTTTCATGAAAAACAAAAATAGCACCCCAAGAAATAATTTAATGGAATCCTGAAACATCTTTTTGGTAAATTTATATATACCTTTGTAACCAACGGTTAAGGATTAACAAATAATTATGATTACTAAATCTTTATATAGATGCCTTTATATTATAAAATAGCAAAAGGTTAATACCTGAAATTACTGAAGCTGGCTAGAGTGGTCTCACCCTTGTTTATAGTTACTCTAGACTTAACCTCACTCTTATCTATGCTTTACCTTTGTAATGGTAATTCTAGATTGACCTTACCCTTGTTTATAGATTAGGCCCACCCTTGTGTTTGCTTACTATTGCCATGGTAACCACTCCCTCATCAGCTCTGTTTAATATACAAATGGAAAGCCTTGTGACTGACCTCTACTCTATATTTTCCTGTCTCAGAACCTTGATCTCTGAAAATGATTGTAACTTTGTAACTCCCCCTGGTGGGGAGTGCACCCCCTAGCTTGTTTAACCACTTAAAGTTTATTAATGATGGAATCTGTGTCAAGCTCCATCCCAATTATTCATTAGCACCCTGATGTTATACAGAATTAGAATTTTTGCAGATCAGGGAGGCAGTTTTTTGAGCCATCTAAAGCAGCTTAACTCCTATGCTGTGCAACTAAATAAACTCTTTCTGTCTTTGAAATGGTGGTGTTTCAGGAATCAACTTTAAAGACATCAGGAGAAAAGAAACTGCTTTTTTCAGTATCAACTTTCAGTCCTCAAATTTCAACAAACAAACAAACAAAATTCTATCATATTCACCAACACTGAATTGTATTTTTTCCCCTTTTTTTTTTTAATTTATTTTTATTGTGGGTAAAAATAAAAATTCTCACAATACATACAAACATTTGGAAAATGATATATAAATATATATGCATATATGTGTATTTGATTACAAAAATGTTATATATATATATATTTTAAGAGGTGCTTAAATTACCCAAAATATTACATGGAATCCACTGGGATTCACATGTTGCCCACCTCCCACACCTCCCACCACATCCCACACAAACATCTCCCACAAGTGTGGCCCAACACCCTCAATGAACTTACACATACTGGAGCCTTGCCACCAACCATAGATCACAGTTCACACTGTAGACCACACACTCTCACACTCAGTTCTGAGTGGTGTGTGTGCTGATTTAAAATGGCCTACATCCGTTGCCACAACAGTACTCAGGACAACTTCCAACTTCCAAAGAAGCCCCAGTATTTCAACTGCTCATCCTCTCCCTACCCCAAAAGTGTCAAGTGGCCACTGGCTCCACCTCATTGTTGTAATTTCTTGCATTGCTAGAATCACCATATGTGAACAAGAGAATACCATCAAGTCCACTCTAGTCCATACTTCTTCCCCCAAACCTGAAGGGACTGGGATGCTGATGTCCACTCCAACTCCAAGTGAGAGAGGGCTTATATCCCATGGATATGGTGGGTGGGATGATCCTGCCTGCAGATGCAGGCACTCTCCATTCCCTGGGATGGCCATTGCCCATCATTGTTTCCTCACCAGGTGACTTGGATGAGTCCATTGAGTTGTAGGGTAGTAGTTGCAGCTCCACCGAGATTTCATGCACACCTGGCACATAGGTAGGCGGGAGGCTCCAGTCTCTGGAAGTATACCTAAAAACTCCAGCATCGCATATAGGTTTGAATAGAAGGGACTGGTGAACCATGTGCAGGGAGGACTTATTTGAGTCTAATTCTGTCACTCTCAGGAGCAGATTCCAAAATAGAACCCACTGATAAGGCATCAGTCTCTGGGGCTATCCCCCCTTATATAAGACCAGGGTGTCTCTGGAGCACTCAGGAACCCCTCTGAGTGGGGTGATAGGCACTTAGATGTTCTATGAGCTCCTACTGAGGTGTGCGTAAGAGTTACCTCTGGGATGATCTCCCGACTCTCTTTGAAGTCTCTTAGCCACTTGAACTCATTTGTCTTTACCTTTTCCCCCTTTTATTCAAGGTCTTTTTCCAGTTGTGTTGCCAGTTGGCACTTGGTATTAATCCCTCATTGCCAGGGAAGCTCATCCCCAGGAGTCATGTCCCACATTGGGGGAAGGTAATGCAATCATATGCTGAGTTTGGCTTAGAGAGAGGC
>JAKSZT010038955.1:579844-618425 GCA_026826555.1 Tolypeutes matacus | reverse complement strand
TGCTGCCATGTGTGTCCAGCGTCTTTTTCATTTCTTGACTTGTGTCTTTGTTTGCCATCATATCCATTACCTTTTTAGGTGTGTTAGCTATTTCTTCAGTATGTTCTCCCATTGTCTTCTTTATATCCTTAATCTCTTCCTTCAGTTCTTTAAGTTGGTCCATGATATTTGTTTGGATAGCTTTGATTAGTTGTTCGATGTACTGCATTGCTTCCTGGTTTCTATTTTGCGCACTGGACTAGTCCATGTTTTCCAGTATCTCAGAGTCATTTGTATTTTTCTGTTGCCCTCTGGTCATCATATTATCTTGATGGGTTTGTTCAGTTGATTAGATTTTCTCTATGCTCTAGAATTTTATTTAGCTGTTGGTTCTGTGTGTGAGTTAAGTTTTCTCTTTGGCAGGTTTTCTTCTTATTTTATTTCCTTGCTTCTTTCTATGTTCCCTTGAAGGCAAAAGGTTAGGGCTAGAGGAATCAAAAGATGTAAGGAAGGCAGAAGGATAATAGAAACATTGATAAAAGTTAGAAGAGGGGCAAAATGAGACTTAATGAGAAGAATATTTAACTTGAGTAGGCTGTGTAGATTACTAGGAAAAAATATGGAGTTCCTACAATCGACTGGGAAAACAAATGGAGGAATATATATATATAGTGATTTAGAAGGCTAGAATTATGAGGAGGGAGAGAAATAGTAGAGAAAGGTCTGAAAGGAAAAAGTTAATACTAATAAAAAAAAAAAAAGAAAAAAGAAGAAGAAGAAAACAAAATAGTTGGGATAGAAATTGACACCCTTAAGTTGTGGGCCTATGAAAAAATGTTGTCTCTAAGAGCCACAACAGAAAACAGAAGGCAGAAAGATGCAGGAAGAATAAGCAATAGTTTGTAATACAGAATCAATATATACAGAGAGTGGGAAATTACTGAATAAGAAGTCCAGCGAATAAGCGACCAGCTGGCAGCACCTATTTAAAAAAAAAAAAAAAATAGAAGGAAAAAGGAAGGGGGAGGAAAACGGGAATTATAGCAATAGACCCGAAAGTTACAGAGAGAAACCAAAGATCCCCACAGGCAAGCAATCAAACGGAGCTAAGGGGGGTCAATGATTCCCCTAGGGTCCACGTGGATCCTTCTTGCCTACTTGTGTTTATCAATGAATTTCCCCACAGGGTTCTATATGTAGGTCCTGAAGCAGCTTTTAGCTATTAAACTAAATTAAAAAGAATTTATTTTTCATTTGTTGAGGTGACCTCACATTTTTTTTTTTTTATTTAGCCAAATGCAGGACCCAAAATAATTCCTCCTCTAGACCACCCCCCTTACGGAAGGGACCCTAGCTGGGCCCGTGGAAATTAATCAAGCATGTCCCACTTTCCGGACTCCCCTTCTTAGCTGAAGCTCTGATGTTAGTCAGTGAGGAGTGCTAAAGATGGCGGATTCTGCCCCTTCTGGGGCCGAGCTCCAGAGTCACCTGGCTGCTCAGTAAATCAGTTTGAGTGCAGATTCGCGTCTGCTGTCAGCCTGATGCTGCTTCAGGTCACCTTATTTCTCCCCAAAGCTATAGGGCAGTGCAGGCAGCCAGATCAATGTCTAAAAATATAAAATACCCTTCCCTGTCTTCCAACCGAACCCTCCCTTTTTTGGGAAGTGTCCCTTCCTCCTGGCTCTGCAGCGGCCTGTGTCTTATCCCTGGGTGGCTAGGGAAATCAGCTGCGTTGCCCGACCAAAATCCCCCCTCTGGTTCACTGGGTGCTGATTAGCTCGTTTGCTCTGTTCACACAAGGTCCAAGGGGCGCCAGGCAGCCAGATCCCCAGAAAATAAAACTTTTTCACCCCGCCCATGGCTCAAAATGCCTGTTTTATTTTTTTTTCCCTAACCACAGGTCTCAGCCACCTGTGCCAACCTCCACCGGCAGCCTCAAAACTCACGAATCTCCACCGTTCGGTCCACGCTGCCGATCTGAGCAGATAGATGTCCCAAGCCTCTCACTCCATGCGTGCACAGCACAGACCCCCGAGCAGGACCCCGTCCCCAATCCGCCTTGCTCTGGGAGCTTGCAGTGTGCACCCTCCTACTCTAACGCCATCTTGCTCTTTCTCATTGTAGTTTTGATTTGCATTTCCCTGATAGCAAGTGATGTTGAGAATTTTTTCATGTGTGTTTTAGCCATTTGTATTTCTTCCTTGGAGAAGTGTCTTTTCAGGTCACTTGCCCATTTTTTAAATGGGTTGTTTTTCCTTTTATTTTCGAGGTGCAGGATTTCTTTATATATGCATGATATTAGGCTCCTATCAGATATATGGTTGCCAAATATTTTTTCCCATTGGGTAGGCTGCCTTTTTATTTTGTTAATAACATCCTTAGAGGTGCAGAAGTTTTTAATTTTGAGGAGATCCCATTTATCAATTTTTTCTCTTGCTGCTCGTGCTTTGGCTATGAAGTTCATGAAACCATTTCCTATTACAAGGTCCTGTAGATGCTTCCCTACATTATCTTCCAAGGTTTTTATGGTTTGGGCTCTTATATTTAGATCTTTGATCCATCTTGAGTTGATTTTTGTATAAGGTGTGAGATGGTATTCTTCTCTCATTCTTTTGGATATGGATATCCAGTTCTCCAAGCACCACTTGTTAAAGAGGCCACTCTCTCCCAACTGAGTGGGCTTCGTGGCCTTGTCAAATATCAGATGACTGTATTTGCGAGGATCTATATCAGAACTCTCAATCCGGTTCCATTGGTCAGTAGGTCTATCCTTGTGCCAATACCATGCAGTTTTGATCACTGTAGCTTTGTAGTATGTTTTAAAGTCAGGTAATGTGATACCTCCAACTTCATTTTTCTTTTTCAATATATCTTTGGCAATTTGGGGCCTCTTGCCTCTCCAAATATATTTTGTGGTTAGTTTTTCCAGTTCCTTAAAAAATATATTGTTGACTTTTATCGGGATTGCATTAAATCTGTAGATTAGTTTGGGTAGGATAAACATCTTGATGAAGTTTAGTCTTCCCATCTATGAACAGGGAATATTTTTCCATTTATTTAAATCTTCTTTGATTTCTTTTAACAGTGTTGTGTAGTTTTCTGTATATAAGTCCTTTACATCTTTAGTTAAATTTATTCCTAGGTATTTGATTATTTTATTTATTATTGTAAATGGTATTTTTTTCCTGATTTCCTCCTCAGTTTTCTTGTTATTGGTGTACAGAAATGCTACTGATTTTTGAGCGTTGATCTTATAGCCTGCAACATTACTGAACTCCATCTATTCGATCTATTCCTATCTTTTGTAGTGTTTTTATGAGGAAAGAGTACTGTATTTTGTCAAATGTTTTTCTGCATCTATAGCAATGATCATGTGATTTTTTTCTTTCAGTCTCTTTATGTGGTGTATTACATTGATTGATTTTCTTATATTGAACCATCCTTGCATACCTGTGATGAAACCCACTTGGTCATGTTGTATAATCCTTTCGGTATGTTGTTGAATGCAATTAGCAAGTATTTGCTTAAGGATTTTAGCGTCTAGGTTCATTATAGAAATTGTTCTGTAATTTTCCTTTCTTGTGTTATCTTTATTTGGTTTTGATATTAGGGTAATGTTGGCAACATAGAATGAGTTAGGTAATATTCCTTCTACTTCTATTTTTTGGAAGATCTTTAGTAGAATTGGTGTTAGCTCTTTCCGGAATATTTGGTAGAATTCAGCTGTGAAGCCATCTGGTCCTGGACTCTTCTTAGTTGGGAGGTTTTTGATGACTGAGTCCATATCTTTACTTGTAATTGGACTGTTGAGTTCATCTATTTCTTCTTTCATCAATGTCGGCTGTTTGTGGGTTTCTAGAAACTTGTCCATTTCCTCTAAATTGTCATTCTTCTTGGCATATAATTTTTCAGAGTATCCTCTTATGATACTCTTTATTTCTGTGGGGTCAGTAGTGATATCACATTGCTCATTCCTTATTTTATGTATTTGCATCTGTTCTCTCTTTTTCTTTTTTAGTCTGGCTAAGGGTTTTTCAATTTTGTTGATATTCTCAAAGAACCAGCTGTTGGTTTTATTTATTGTTTCCAGTGCTTTCTTATTCTCCATTTCATTTAGTTCTGCTCTAATCTTGGTTATTTCCTGCTTTCTACTTCCTTTAGGTTTAGTTTGTTGTTGTTTTTCCAATTCCTCCAAGTGTGCAGTTAGGTCTTCAATTTTAGCTCTTTCTTCTTTTTTAATATATGAATTTATGGCTATGAACTTCCCTCTCATGACTGCTTTCGCTGCATCCCATAGGTTTTGATATGTTGTGTTGTTGTTTTCATTAGTTTCTAGGTAGTTACTGATTTCTTTTGAAATTTCCTCTTTGACCCACTGTTTGTCTAAGAGTGTGTTCTTTAACTTCCATATCCTTGTGCCTAACCTGTTTCTCTGGTGTTTATTGATTTCCAACTTCATTCCGTTGTGGTCAGCGAAATTACTTTGTATAATCTCAATCTTTCTGAATTCATTGATTGTTGTTTTGAGGCCTAGCATGTGGTCTATTTTGGAGTATGTTCCATGTGCACTGGAGAAGAATGTAAATCCCGCTGTATTTGGGTGTAGTGTTCTGTATGTCTATTAAGTCCAAATCTTCTAATGTATTGTTGAGTGCCTTAGATTCTTTATTGCTTCTCTGCCTAGATGTTCTGTCTAATGATGATGGCGGTGTGTTGAAGTCCCCTGCTATAATTGTAGAGGAATTTATTTCTCCTCTTAGTTTTTCCAGAGTTTGCCGCACGTATTTTGAGGCACCTAGATTAGGTGCATAAATGTTGATGATTGTTCTCTCTTCTTGAGAGATTACTCCTTTTACTAATATGTAGTGTCCATCTTTGTCTCTTACAAAAGTTTTGCATTTAAAGTCTATTTTGTCTGATATTAGAATAGCTACTCCTGCCCTTTTTTGGCTATTGTTAGCTTGTAAAATGGTTTTCCAGCCATTCACTTTCAGCCTCCTTGAATCCCTGGGCCGAAGGTGGGTTTCTTGTAGACAGCATATAGATGGATCATATTTTCTTATCCATTCTGCCAGCCAGTGTCTTTTGATTGGTGAAGTTAATCCATTAACATTCAGTGTTATTACTGGTAATGAATTTCTTACTTCAGTCATTTTTTCTTTGGGTTAATGTATGTCATATGTTGTTTTGTTTCTCTTTTTGAGTTTTCAGTTGTTTTTAAACTCTCCTCCAACTCTCTCTCCTTTGTTTTTTCCTTTCAACTTGTAGAGATTCCTTTAGTATTTCTTGAAGTGCTGGTTTCTTCTTGACATACTTTCTTAACTGCTGTTTTTCTGTGAATATTTTGAACTCTCCATCATTTTTGAATGCCAATATTGCTGGGTAGAGAATTCGTGGCTGGAAGTTTTTTTCTTTTAGTTTTTGACTATGTCATACCACTGTCTTCTTGCCTCCATGGTTTCAGCTGAGAAATCAGCACTTAATCTTATTGTGCTTCCCTTGTATGTGATGGTTCTCTTTTCTCTTGCTTCCTTGAGTATTTTCTCTTTGTCTTGAGCATTGGACAATTTGACAAGTATATGTCTTGGCGTTGGCCTTTTGGGATTTATATAAAGATCTGCACATCCATGTCTCTCAATAGAGTTGGGAAGTTTTCAGCCATAACTTCCTTCAACACTCCTTCTGTTCCCTTTCCCTTCTCTTCTCCTTCTGGGATGCCCATAATGCATATGTTTGTGCATCTTACATTATCGGTTAATTCCCTGAGACTATACTGGATTTTTTCTACCTCTTTGTCTATCTTTTCTACAATCTCTTTGATTTCAACTCTATTGTCTTCCATATCACTAATTCTTTCCTCTGCCTGTTCAAATTTGCTGCCATGTGTGTCCAGCGTCTTTTTCATTTCTTGACTTGTGTCTTTGTTTGCCATCATATCCATTACCTTTTTAGGTGTGTTAGCTATTTCTTCAGTATGTTCTCCCATTGTCTTCTTTATATCCTTAATCTCTTCCTTCAGTTCTTTAAGTTGGTCCATGATATTTGTTTGGATAGCTATGATTAGTTGTTCGATGTACTGCATTGCTTCCTGGTTTTTATTTTGTGCATTGGACTGGTCCATGTTTTCCAGTTTCTCAGAGTCATTTGTGTTTTTCTGTTGCCCTCTGGTCATCATATTATCTTGATTGGTTTGTTCAGTTGATTAGCTATTCTCTGTGCTCTAGAATTTTATTTAGCTATTGGTTCTGCGTGTGAGTTAAGTTTTCTCTTTCTTTCAGTTTTTCTTCTTATTTTATTTCCTTGCTTCTTTCTATGTTCTATTGAATGCAAAATGTTAGGGCCAGAGGAATCAAAAGATGTAAAGAAGGCAGAAGGATAATTGAAATATTGATAAGAGTTAGAAGAGGGGCAAAATGAGACTTAATGAGATGAATATTTAACTTGTGTAGGCAGGGTAGAGTACTAGGAAAAAATATGGAGTTCCTACAATGGACTGGGAAAACAAATGGAGGAATATATATATATAGTGATTTAGAAGGCTAGAATTATGAGGAGGGAGAGAAATAGTAAAGAAAGTTCTGAAAGGAAAAAGTTAATAAAAATAAAAAAAAAAAGAAAAAAGAAGAAGAAGAATACTAAATAGATGGTATAGAAATTGACACCCTTAGGTTGTGGGCCTATGAAAAAAATGTTGTCTCTGTGAGCCACAACAGAAAACAGAAGGCAGAAAGATGCAGGAAGGATAAGTGGTAATTTTTAATACAGAATCAATATATACAGCGAGTGGGAAATTACTGAATAAGAAGCACAGCAAAGAATCGACAAGCTGGCAGCACCTATTTAAAAAAAAAATAGAAGGAAAAAGGAAGGGGGGGAGGTAAAAAGAAATAATAGCAATAGATCAGAAAGTAACAGAGAGAAAGCAAAGATCCACACAGGCAAGCTGTCAAACAGACCTAAGGGGGGTCAATGATTCCCCTAGGGTCCACGTGGATCCTTCCTGCCTACTTGTGTTTATCAATGAATTTCCCCACAGGGTTCTATATGCAGGTCCTGAAGCAGCTTTTAGCTATTAAACTAAATTAAAAAGAATTTATTTTTCATTTCTGGAAGTTACCTCACTTTATTATTTTTTATTTTTTATTTTTTAGCCAAATGCAGGACCCAAAATAATTCCTCCTCTAGACCAACCCCCTTACGGAAGGGACCCTAGCTTGGTCCGTGGAAATTAATCAAGCACGTCCCACTTTCCGGACTCCCCAGTTTAGCTGAAGCTCTGATGTTAGTTAGTGAGGATTGCTAAAGAGGGTGGATTCTGCCCCTTCTGTCGCCGAGCTCGAGCATCACTGGGCTGCTCAGTAAATCACTTTGAGTGCAGATTCGCGTCTCCTCTCAGCCTAATGGTGCTTCAAGTCGGCTTATCTGCTCCCCAAAGCTATGGGGTGGTGCAGGCAGCCAGATCAATGTCTAAAAATATAAAATACCCTTCCCTGTCTTCCAACAGAACCCTCCCTTTTTTGGGAAGTGTCCCTTCCTCCTGGCTCCGCAGCGGCCAGGTCTTATCCCTGGGTGTCTAGGGAAATCAGCTGTGTTTCCCGACCAAAATCCCCCCTCCGGTTCACGGGGTGCTGATTAGCTCGTTTGCTCTGTTCACACAAGGTCCAAGGGGCGCCGGGCAGTCAGATCCCCAGAAAATAAAACTTTTTCGCCCCGCCCACGGCTCCAAATGGCCGTTTTATTTAATTTAATTTTTTTTCCTCTAACCATGCGGCTCAGCCGCCTTTGCCAACCTCCACCTGCAGTCTCAAAACTCACGAATCTCCACCGTTCCATCCACGCTGCCGATCCGCGCAGATAGATGTCCCAAGCTTCTCACTCCATGCGCGCACAGCACAGACCCCCGGGCAGGACCCCGTCCACATTCCGCCTTGCTCTGGGATCTTGCAGTATGCGCCCTCCTACACTAACGCCATCTTGGCCCCTCCAAAAATTTGATTTTTACCCACAATAAAAACAAAAACAAAAACAAAACCACAGGGTCTCCCTTCTTGCCATACTGAGGATTGGCATTAGCAGATCCTGAGGAGAAAGTAGATTGATAGGGCTGCCAATTTGCATGGGTAGTCTAAGCAACACCTCACAGAGAAAACAGGCAACAGCACAAAGTAACATGGATATAGGTTGGGAAGCAATGGAACTTTCCCAGTGTTGGCTGTCTGAGATGTCCAGTTAGTTAGCTGCAAGCAGCCAAAAAGACATTATGTCTCATTTCCCATGGGCTTGGCTAAACACCTACTTTCTGTGATATTTATTTCAAATCAGTTAATTAGGATCTTTAATTCAGGTTCAGGTGGATATCAGATGAAACACAATGGGAAACTGAGTCCATAATGCATCACAAAATGAAGTTTGCTACTCACAGGTCTCAGAAAGGGACTGGAGTATTATGAGGTATTCCCAGGAAATGCAATCAGTTCAGGTGGCTCATAACACACAAGGGAGTATATTTCAGTTGTAAAGAGGGATGATATGCAAATGCATGCTACAACATGCCTGAACTTTTATAAAGGTATTGTGTTAAATAAGATAAATACAAAAGAAAAAAATATTATATTATTTCACTTATATGAAATGTTTAGGATAAGCAAATTCATAGAGAGTGGAAGCAGATTAGGTGTTACCAGTTTCTGGGGCAGGGAATGTGGAGACTGTGCTTAATGGAGAGAGAGTCTCTGTTGGAAGAGATGAAAATAATTTAGAAATGTTTAGTGGTTATTATAGCACAAAATTTAAAATATAATTAATATCACACAATTGTACGCATGAAAGTATTTGAATTTGGAAATCTGTTTTGTACATATATTATCTTTATACTTAAAAACTAAAATGAATGAAGTATTGTTTCTTGCTACTGCATGGATGGACCTTGGGAACAATATACTAAGTTAAAGGATCCAGTCCTGAATGGCCACATACTTAATGATTCCTTTAATATCAAAGTAGAGAATAGGGAAACCTATAGGAATGGAAAGTAGATTGCTGGTTGCTTATGGCTGGATGGTAGGAGGAAGAATAAGAGGGTTATAACCTGGAAGATATACTTATTCTCATTTTTTAAATTTTTTAAAGCAGTTTTATTGAGATATATTCACATAACATGCAATCTACCCAAAGTCTACACTAAATGGCTTTTAGTATAATCACAGTGTTGTGCATTCCCCAGTATAAAAATTTTAGAACAATTTCAGTACTCCAAAAAGAAAAACACCACATCCCTTAGCAGTCACCTCTCAATCCCTCTATCCTTCCCAAGTCCTGCATAACCACTAATCTAATTCTATCTTTGTAAATTGATTTATATTTACATTTTATATAAATTAAAGCATACAATATGTACTACTTTGTTTTTGGTTTCTTTCACCTAGCATAATGTGGGTACTTACTTGCCTGATATTAACATCTTGTAACATGAACATATTTTTGCTCAGTTTCACAGAAAACAATCTTATATATACAATGTTACCCACATTCATATTTCACATGAGGTTTTTCTATGCTATCAGTCTCATGTTACATTTTTTAGCTTTCCTTCTAGTAATATACACCACCTTAGAATTTCCCTTTCAACCACTACCATACCCATATAATAGTGCTGTGGTTACAAACACTATATTGTGCTTTCATCTTTTCTATTCATTTCCAAAGATTAACAAACAACCTTTTTACCAATTCTGCACAGGTTACCACTCAGCTTTCATTTATCTAACATCATTCTATTTTCTGGTGAACTATATTCTAATTATTAACTTCATGAATTTACACACTATATTTAGTTCATAACAGCTCCATCATACAGAATTTGTCCTATTGTGTTTGGTTTATTTCACTCCCTTAGTCCCTCATGCTTTCAGGCCCATCCACCTCACTCACAAGTCACAGCTCCTGAAAAGTGATGTCTATCTCCTGTATTGGAGGTTCCTACTGTAAGGCCATGAAAAACTCTCCCTTATGTGGCCAAAGGTGTTCAATGGTGCAGTGTCAGTGTCAATCAACAATAGATTTTCTTATTGGGGGAGCACTCCAAACCACAGGATCTCCCCTCTTGCCATATTAGGGATAGGTGTTAGTAGATCCTGAGGAAAAATGAGATCTATAGGACTGCAATTTGGGGTGGGAAGTCTAGGCTATGAACAGCAGAGGACACATGAAGCAGCATAAAGTAGCATGGAAGTAGGTCAGCAAGTCTTGGACCCTTCCAGATAATGTTAGTTCTATGAGAGAGCCTTTAGTAAGCTGAAAATAACAACATGGTAATATCTAACAGCTCTGATATCCTTCTATGAATTCACACACCATGATTCATCAACAAATTTGTAAGAAGGCTTTCAAAATGCCCATCCATACCCAGACATTAAGAACAAGCAGAAACTGTGAGAAGAAATTTTGTTAAGGAATTTAAATATATACATATTATCCCTTGGGGTAACCACCCAGTTACCATACTCCCAAAGCCACCTTTGATCCTTGGCCATATGTGGCTCCCTGCTCAGTTCATTCAATACATTTCTGTCTTGGAAGAAGAGGAAATTGGGTTTGGTAATGGTGCACCCCAAGGAGAGGATTGTGTTCTCTGAAGGATCAGCCAGCATCCTCCTGCCAGGGGTGCCCCTAAGACTAGGACCTCCCCTCATCCATTTTCATCTTATAAACGTAGTTACCTCCCAAATGCAAATCACCACATGGGCAGACAGATGAAACCACCGTCCTTGTTTACTTAAATTAAGTTTCTGCCCAGTCTTGAAAATATTTTCTGGGCATCATGGAGCTCACCCAAAAGAACATGAAACCCTTGTGGTTCTTCCTCTTTCTGGTGGCAGCTTCCAGATGTGATTGTCTCAGGATTCAGTTATGAAGGTAATGGGGATGCTGCCTCTGAGCACAGGACTCATTGTTCTCCTTGTCCTCAGGTGTCCTGTCCCAGGTGCTGTTGCAAGAGTCAGGACCTGGCCTGGTGAAGCCCTCACAGACCCTGTCCCTCACTTGCACTGTCTCTGGATTCTCTTTAAGCAACTATGGTGTGGACTGGATCTGCCAGGTTCCAGGAAAGGGGCTGGAGTGGGTCGGTGCAATAGCAAACAATGGAAACACATACTATAACCCAACTCTTAAATCCTGTGTTGGCATCAGCAGAGAAACCTCCAAGAATGAAGTTTATTTAAAGATGAGCAGCCTGACAGCTGAGGACATGGCCATGTATTACTGTGCTACATACACAGTGAAAGGAAGTCAGGGTGAGCTCAGACACAAACCTCCCCTGCAGGGCATGGGAGGGGCTGGGCTGCAGTGGACATTGAGGACCACCAGGGGTCATGCAGAGACCTACTTCAGAGGCAGGTGCAGAGAGGGGTTGGGGAAGAATTTCCTGACCTTATTGGGGTTCTCATTTCTTTCTTTACAAGAATTAACCTCCAAAAACTGCCATTGCATTTTTTTCTAAGCAGAGTTATGATGTATCCAAGATTCAAGCAATGCACAGATTTTTAAAAATGTTATTATGTACCTGCGTATAGTCCTGTGTATAGTGACTAAGTCAGTTTTATTACTTATAGTATTCTGTTTTCACAAAATTATTTGGTTCACTTTCTCACATTTTATATTTTCACATAGATTTCTTGTAAGATTTATGATTTTTTTTCTAAAGTGTTTGAAAGAATTTTCCAAGTTAACCAATGAAGCCAATAACTTTTGTTTTGTGGGAACTTTCTTCATGAAGAATTCAGTTAGTTATTAGATTGGGAAACACTGTCATTGTAATTGTAAGCATTGTACTGTGTGACTTTTAAGGAATTTTTGGTTTCATTTAACTGTGCAGTCTTTTGGCATGCATTTTGTATAGTGTTATCTCCTCATCCTTTTCCTTGTCTGTAAGATCTACTGATGACAATCTGATTTCAATCACAATGTTGATAATTTGTATTATCTAGATTCTGATGATCATTATAGAAAGTTATTTTCCAATTTGAATTGTATCATTAAACTATTCCTTGCCTTTGTTTCTATTCCAATCTTCATTATTTTATTTCATCTACTAAGTTTTGTTTATTTTCCTCTTCTTTTCATGCCTTCTTTAGGTGGGCATGCTACATCTTTCCTTTCCTTTTCTTATTTATATTATAATATTTGAAATATATAACATTTTCCCATAAACCTGTTTTAGGTACCTCTTCCAAAAATATTGTTGGTTTATTATCATTATCACTTATTCTCCACATTTTTATCATCACTTTTTATCACTTTTAAATATTTTATTATGGCCATTTACATTATTGAGATGTGTTAGCCCACTGTGGTGACACTTTGCATTTCTTTCATTTCTGAAGATGTTCATTCTCCATTCATAACCTTATTAGGCATTCATAACTATTCATTGTTAAAATGAGCATTAAATTGTTACTGAAGTTTTAAAAGTAGTAATAAAAAATGTCATCATTTAATTAGGTAGTGTACTTTACTTTTGGTATAGGCTCTTTATCATAAATTAGTTTCATAAATACTTTCTCTTGGCTTGTGGCATGACTTTCCATTTAGTAAAAATTATTTTATTATTTCCATTGCAAAGGTTTTTCATTTTAATGATCTCCTTCTATTTGGGATCTGAGAACTAAAAAGTTGAAATCTCTGACCCATGGACCCCACTGCAGTGTTGGAACAGGGACACTGTGACCCAATGGGCTAAAGTCAACTTATTAATATTCTATTATAGACTTATTACTAATCTAGAAATGGAAGAGCTGGTATCATTGATATAAAGGCAGTGGCCACCAGAGATCCTGAGGGGAGGGAGAGGGAAGAATAAGTGTAACATTGGGGCATTTTGGGGACAATAGAATTGTTCTGCATGACATTGCAATTACATATACATTGTTTCAAAATCTATAAAATCATGTGGTGCAAAGTGTAAAACCATAATGTAAACTATAGACCATGGTTAGTAGCAATGCTTCAATATATGTTCATCAATTGTACCAAATGTACCACACCAATGAAAGATGCTGTTAAAGTGAGAAATTCTGGGAGGAGGGGGGAGTGGGATATATGTGAATCACCTATATTTTTGATGTACCATTTATGTAATCTAAAGCTCCTTTAAAATATAAAAATATATAAATATTATTGCATTACACACACATACATACACACACACACTATATATATATATATATATATCCAGGTTGCAGTACACTGCATTCAAGGCTGTATTCCTGAAAAACTGAGGTAAAAGGAGGCTTTAAAAAATGAAATAAAGTTGTGTCTGTTCAGGTAGGAACACTGAGCCTGAGGTGGAAGTGACCTGCCCCAGGCATATAGGTAGGACATGTCAGGGACAGAAGAAGAGGGTGCCCCATGTGCAGTTGTGAAGAAGAGAGGTGAGGGCTCACCTACATTCCTAGATTCTGGATTCCTTGCTGATTAAACTAATCACATTGTTAATAACATTAAATAGCTCTAGTTCCCTAATATGAAATTTAAATTAAAATTTCTGCCATGATTCCCAATTTTTGCCTTGGCAGACTAAATTTCATGGGGTGAGGTCACATCCGTATGGCCACAGGAAAGGAGAGTGTGGAAATGTACTATTATCTCTGCCTCTCCTGATTCCTAGGATCTCAGCCACAATCCCAGGATTCAGTGACAATGGCCTCAAGAAGGAAGCTATCAAGTGATTTTCAAGAGCCTGATTCTTGGGCAAGGAGTTGCCCTCTAGCCTTTGTGAGCTGGCCCTTCTGCTAAAAACCATTCATTGTATGTTATAATGAAAGCAATTTGCATATTATTCCCCCTGATGATGTAGTGGAAACCATTTTCCCTGAATTCATAATTCTCTGGCATTGACAGAGAAAACAAAATTAGACTTTTCTGGGACCCATGATCAGATTCCTAAGGCTGTTGTAAACAGTAACAAAAATTGGATGGCCTAAAAAAATAGTTATATACTGCCTTGCAGTTCTGGAGGCTATAATTCTGAGGAATGTAAGGAGAATCTTTCCTGTCCTCTTGCTAGGCACTGGTTCTTTGCCCAAAATCATTGGGCTTCAATTCTGTACTCACTTAAAAAGGACAGCAGCCTTATTGATTTAGGACCAAATCTAATCCAGATTAGACTCATTTTAACAAGCATCTTCAAAGATCTATTTCCAAATTAGGTCATAGTCGCAATACATGTAAGGGCTTCAATATGTCTTTTTGGGAGTCATAATTCAACCCATAAATCTAATCCAACATATCTGTGAGCTGAAGACCTTCTACAGGCTGTCTGTGTTTGTAACTCAGAGGAGGGTTTATTTTCCTTAAAGTTCCTCCTAAAGGAGAGAGTCCTGAGGAGCAGGGTGTCCCTGCAGGTTCAGCTGTGTGCAAGAATGAATATGTTTAGGAATCTGCTGAGTGAAAGAAGTAAATGACAAAAAGAGTTGGCATGAACAATTTCAACTCTAGAGTAATTGTTGAGTGTGCATTTTATAAAACCCCTCTGAGAAGAAGAAAGGTTCAGGGAAGTCAAGTGAGTCAAACAATGTCATTCTGAATTCTGGCACATATTGAATGGACACAATTAGAATGAATTAAACATGTTTGATACATTTAGCTGTGACCTGAAAACATTAGAATATACAATAATATCTGATAAATCAATCTGAATGATTATCGGGAAGATCAGAGGTCTTGTATTTGTGTTGGGTGTTTGATAAATATGTAGAACCATGAGAGTAGAGGAACACTGAATATATTCACAGTCATTCTACTTTGGCTGCATCCAGCCACTTATCAGCTGCTTTGGCAAGTTTCATTGAAAAAGAAAGCCCTGTTCTGGGAAAAGTGGAGTCCCAGAGAGAGAATGTCCTAGGACTTGGCAAGCATCCTCCTCCCAGAAAAGCTTCAGAACACCAAGATCCAGGGAGCTCTCCTGGCCCCTTAGACCTTTACATACAAAGGTCCTTCTCACAATCAAATCACCAATTAGTCCAACAGATTAAACCACAGCATGCATAGATGTATATTCAAGATCTCTGTCAACCAGAAAAATATTGTTTGCATGTCCTAGGCCTCATTCACAGGTACATTAAACCCTGTTTTATCTTCCTTTTTCTGGTGGCAGATCCCAGATGTGAGTGTCTCAGGATTCAGACATGAAGGTAATGGGAATGCTTCCTCTGTGCACATGACCCACTGTTCTCCTTGTCCTCAGGTGTACTATCCCAGTTGCAGCTGCAGTAGTCAGGCCTAGGACTGGTGAAGCCCTCCAAGACCCTGTCCCTCCCCTGCTCTGTCTCGCTATTCTCCATCACAACTAGTGGTTACTGCTAGGATTGGATCTGTCAGCCTCTGTCGAAGGGGCTGTATGAATATGTAACAGTGGGGCATACACTATGCCCTTCCTTTCAGGAGCTGAATCTCCACTTAGAGACATGTCCAAGAGCCATTAAGCTCTGTGATAGCAGAGGCCATGGCCATGTATACTGTGTTAGAAACACAGAGAGGGGAAGTCACTGTGAGTGTAGACATGAACGTCCTCATACAAGATGGGGCTGGGCATGGAGGTACTTGAAATATACCCAAAGTAGGAACCAACCCCAGCCTCAGGGGAAAGGAAGATTTTGGGGTGCATGGGATTCCTGTAGTGATATAGGGTTTATTCTTGCTTAATAGTATTTATCCACGTGGAATTCTCCACTGCATCTATTCTAAGTAATGGCATGATGTTCCCAATTTTCAAATGCAGAACATGTATCTGCAATGCTATTATTAATTACATTATAATGTTTTCATACATATGAATTAGCTTTCTTCATTTTGTTCTTCTACATATGAAGTATGTAGAAGTATGAACAAACTTTGATTCTACTAACACTCTGACATTGTGCAGTTAATTTTGTGGAATTAATTCTTTCTCCTGGCTGTGCCCAGGCAAAATATAATAATAATAAAGTTGAATATGTATGATTGCTTAATCACCAGAAGAACATATTAGTTTATGGCAGAGTAATTTCATCTGAAATGTAAATTAAAGTCCCCACTTTATTTTCCCAGCATGTGAACATTTATTTCCCTCCTCTAGCAGGCTATTCAGAGATTTTGGGTGTCAAGCTTAGCTCCCTACCACCATGGTGGCCCCATGACCTCAGGGGACAGGAGCAGAAGAGGGGACAAATTCTCATAGTCCCAGAAACATCATCCAGGTGCCTCATCTTGTTCTTTCTATCAAGAATGGGGCCCCTGCACTTATTAAGCCTGTACATGATCCAAACTCACATCAGGCTGATCCTGATGGGGACAGCTAACCTGATGGACTGGAAAAGCCACCAATTCTCATTGGTAGCAGATAACCTCATGGGGTGGTCAGAGACTTGTCTGTTGTCAGGAACCCTGGGAGTCCTTCCTAAGTTATCACCTATGTGGAAAGTGCTGCACTTTCCAGAGAGAAAGGAGAATAGGAAAGGAGAATAGGAAAAGATATGAGATCTTTTTTCTGTGCTGTCAGGTGGGCCTCTTCCTCAGGAGGGCCCTAGGCTCATTTGTCTCACTTTTTCCCTGGAGCTGGACTTTGAAATCTATACCTCCTCAGTCAACCCCAAGGACTAGTATCTCTAAGCTGGACCCATACCTGAAAGGGCACAGCCCTTCCTGATGACAGCTGGATAGGAGCTAAGTGAGGCAGCAGTAAGTGATGGAATTGGAACAATGGCTGTGGGGATTCCTGTTCAGGGCAGGCTAGAACCAAGATTCACAGCTGGGACCAGCACTCCGAGTTGGTCAGTCATAAGCCTTGCTCAGCACTTGACTATGTACCTCATGTTCCCAGGAAGAAAGATCTTCACACCCCTCTCCATCTGGGGCAGCCAGTCATGGACCACACAGGATGCAAGCCTCCAGGGTGGGGCATGGGTGCTGGTCACTGTCACTGAGCAATTCACTCACATTTTTTCTGACATAACTCCTCAGTCTCTCTGTCTTGCTCTTTCCTGGATGTTCTGCAGTGCTCCCTTGGCCCCTGGAGACCCAGAATGTTGTTTCGGAGAGTGTCTTCCTGTCCACTATCTGGAGAAAGAATGTGTCCTGTAGCTCTCTATTCCATCATCTTTCCTAGAAGACACTGCTTTTGAAGAAACTTTGCCTTTATATTTGTTACCAAAATAGCCAAAAGTTTGAGGACATTGAGGTGGATTAAATGCATATTGCATGTTTGAAGAACCTGACATTCTGCAGTCCAGAGGGAAGACTTAAAAAGAAACATGTACTCCAAAGAAGATGTGTTCAATCCTTAACCTGTGCTCCTGTGGTTGTGCATATTTTTTGAAATAGGCTATTTGAAGATATTATTATTAGTAGTTAATGTGTGGACTAATTTGT
Organism: Tolypeutes matacus; assembly: GCA_026826555.1. Lineage (NCBI taxonomy): Eukaryota > Metazoa > Chordata > Mammalia > Cingulata > Chlamyphoridae > Tolypeutes > Tolypeutes matacus. Next base: position 601,043 of record JAKSZT010038955.1, on the reverse strand, counting down.
GTATAAGATATATGTAAATTTTATGTAAATGAAGCTAATTTGAATGATAGTGGCCCTTAATACATATTACTGGAGTCCTAGAAGCAAAGGAAAATGGGGCACAGTAACTCCGTAGAAGTCACATGTCAGTGGAAGCCAGAAATCATAAAAGCCAGAAAATGAGGTAGATTGCCATGTGACAGGGACAAAGGTGGAATCCAGGAAATCCTAAGAGTCCTGGAAAGCCAGCACCAGAGTGCTATAGATTCTGGGAGAAAGCATGGCCTGTAGAGGCCTTTATATTGAACCTCTAACTTTCACAACTATGAGAAAACTAATTCTGATTGCTTAAACCAATAAGCAATCTGTCATAACAGTTCTAGAAAATGAAGACATATACCAATACAATAAGAGAAACTATTTTTCCTCCCTAACAATGTGAATGCCATTGATTACTTTGGAATGTAGTATTTTCTCATATTACTTTACCACATATTCCTCTTTGTGGAACATTTTATTATTTCTTGTACTTTAGGATGTCATCATTTTTTTTATTTCTGGAAAATAATTCTAGTAAATATAATTTCACATATATTTAAAATTCATTCTGTACTGCTGTTGCTTTTTATCTTCCCTGATTTTACAAATGCTATATTTTTTGATGTTTTTTATACTTCACACATATCTGCTTTTATCAATTTTATTTCCTTTTTCAAGACATTTAGTTTAAGAAGTATATTGTAATTGATATTGTATTGTAATTGATTTATGTTAAATTTTATATTAAAGGAATTATGCAATATATTATACAATATATTTATTTCATAGTAATGTAGTCATAAAATATTTGCCCTTTTGTCTCTGGCTTGCTTTACTCAACATAATGTGCTTCAGGTTCATCCACATTGTCATATGCTTTATAATTTCATTTCTTCTTATCACTATGTAATATTCCATCATGTGAATACACCAGTTTGTTTATCCATTCATCAATTGGTGGACACCAGGGTTGGTGGACACCTGGGTTGTTTCCAGCTTTTGGCAATCATGAATAATGCCCCTATGAATATACGTTTCCATTGTGCAATGCAGCTGGTAACATCTGTTGAAATATAAGTCATGAGGAAGCCCAGGATGTCTCTGAGAATCTCCTGTGCCCTCTGGATCCACCTCCAGCACTTACTATTTGAACTTGTCTCATCAGGATCCAGGGAATGGGCTGGAATGGGTGGCCCTGATTAGTCCTGATGAGAACACTAAGATCTATGCAGACTCCATGAAGAGATGGCTCACCACTTCCAGACACATCTCAAAGCACAAGCTGTTTCTGCACATGAGCAGCCTGAGAGCCCAGCACACAGCCAGGTTTCACTGTGTGAGACACAGTGAGGATAAGGCAATGTGAGTCCAGGTGAATAGCTCCCTGAGGGAGACCCCAGGAGGCTGGGATGGGAGGTCATTAGGAGAGGATGCTTAAAACACAATATCAAGGGGCCAGCTATTGTATCAACAGCAGGTTGAAGGAAAGGATAGCTTTTGGGTGGTGGTTTCCTCTTTAGCAAAGAGTGTAATTGTTGAGGCATAGCTATCTTTTTAATGCTTTTGTATTGCTCTCATTTTGTCCTGGTCCTCTGTGTTGTGCAATTCTCTGTATTTGGAAGCATTTAATGGGAGGTACTTCCACAAATATGAGCTGAGTGCAAATTAGCTGTAGTGTACAGAGGGGAAGACTTGGAAGGATACAGAACCCAGAGGACATGGGTTAATGAGATTTATTAGCTTTGTGAGAGATAATCAATAGGGGCACATTATGGATACGTAAAGGCTAATATGAGCTCAGAGAGGAGGCTTTCAGAGTCTTGTCAGTAAACACAGTGGTGCAGGGAAAACCCACATGTTAGAAGTATCCCAAACACATACAGGTTCTGTCTAATCATAGTGAAAGGCTTTCTGCCTGAACGACCGAATGAATGAATGAGACAACTGATGGGGGTAATTGAAGTTTGTACATTGGAACAATGTAGGCAGACACTTAGTCTGGAAAACTCTGCCCCTTACTTCTAAATCTCAGTGTGCAGTTGTAGAGCTCACAAATCTCCTACCCTGTGTCCAGTGGACTTTGTTCAAGCTCTTCTGAACAGTACATTTGTATGGCTTTGGTTAAAGGGAGAGATTGGGGTATTTTCACACTCCTAATTTTGCTTAATAACCAGTGGTTTTTATATATATATATCTAATAAAATATTAATTTATATTAATATTAACGGATAAATTTGTTAATTGTGAGTTTGGAATTACAGACAGACTTTCACACTAATAATGATTAAAAGAGATTGAATAAATATTACAATGACTTCAGACCATCAAGATGTATGCGTGTCGTGTATTGCTGCTTTACCACCAGGTGTATATTCAAGAGAAAAGCAAAGTGGGATCTTCAGCCAAAAGAGAAGTGACCACTGAAAAAAGATTTAGCTCACACTGAGGAACAAAATACAGTATTAATAAAAACTGAGAAGTTTGCCAAGAGATAAGAAGGGAAGTCAAGGTTAGGGGAGTCATTAATAGAAAAAAGCATATAATATGATTCAGAGTTGAATTATTCATATCTCAGAATAAAAGGACTAATGCATAAGGAGTTTACAAACAAAAATACCAGTCATATATTCAAATATAATTTCATTTTTTTTAATTAGAGGAATTGTAGGTATACAGACAACTCATATAGAAAATACATAGTTCCCATATGCACCCTTATTAACACCTTGCATCAATGTAGTGTCATTGTTATAATTGAAGAAAATATATTATTGTATCTTTAACTATCAATGGATATAATTGTATCTTTAACTGTTTTCCATAGTTTAAAATAGGAAAACATGTTTGCATTGTGCAGTCCTATTTTATTTTAATTTTTATTCTAATATCACATAAACAACCTAATTATTCCCCCTGTAGCCACATTCACTTAAATATTTTATTGCTGTTGATTATGTTCACAGTGTTCTTCTACCATCACTACCACACAATATGGAAACTTTTGCAACACCCCAAATAGGAACTCTTTACAAATTCAGTATTAATCACCCAATCATTACCCCCACCACAGGCCCTGGAAAGGTATATTCATCATATTGAGTGAAATATGTCAGATACAAAAGACATATTGTATGATATAACTAAAGTGAAGTGATTATAATAGTCAAAGTCATAGTTAGAATATAATATCAATTTTTAAGGATAAAGATAAATCAGTCATACTTTTAGTGGAACCAGGCAAAGCCAGTGTCCTTATGCTATACAGAATGATTCTAAGGTTAGTGTGAGACTGGTTATTATTCAGCAGACTATTAAAACTGAAGATGGAGGACTGGATGAGAAAATGATGTGTAAGATTTCATGAAGAAGTAGATAAGGGATAAAAAAGATATCTATTTTCAGAAGCCAGGAAAGGACTTCTTGTCATGTCTGTCAGATGTTATGATAAGGTAGTGATGAGTCCCCTTATCAATCAGGCTGAACCAAAAAATATTGGTGAACTGGTGTCCAAAGCCATCCTCCAAATCTCATTCTATTAGAGCTGAGAGGGGAGAATGCAGATTATGGGGAAGGGGCATCAACTTGCACCAAGGTGAGTGAAGGCTGCAAAGAGTACAGTCATAACCATGTTTGCCTGAGACTCAAACAGACTTAGATGAGCATACCTCACTCTGGGTGAACTCCTCAGAATTCCAACTCAGATTTGGAGTAACAAGGACTAATCTGTAGTTACACAGAGATAATTGGGTATTGATGTGTGTATATTCCAACACAGCCAGTTAAAAAGGGCCCCATGAATGGGGATATGAGCTAATTTTTTTTCTTCTCAACATGGTGCTTCTCTGGGAGATGAAAATTTGGAAGTTTATTGTACTCACCGTCTTGGGGGAGGGTCTCCCATGCTAATGGAGTGGCCATCATGGTGACTGGAAGGGGAGGCAGGGCTCACATAGCTTGGGTGCATGCCAAGTAATGCTGCATGCTCTCAGACCCATGGGACAGACTGCTGGTCACCTGTTTTGCTGCAAGGAATGGGGTCATGGCCCACTCATGACCACCACTTGCTGAGGTATTTTCCTATGATTACTAGAGAAAAGTTCCCCAAGGATACCATAGAACAAATCTCCCTTGGAGAACTTTGGGGAAAAAAGTAAACTATAAGGGTGGTCATATTGTCATTAGGGACAGTCTCCCTCTGCCCAACTCCTTCCAAAAATCCTCAGGTCTTGCGGTGCATGGGAAGGCAATGTTTGCAGATCTCTTGCATCCTTTCCACACTGACTTAAGAGTCAGGTCTCTGGGAGAGTCATTTCTACCCAGACTTGAGATAATTAAAAATGACCTAGTTTCAGGGCTAAGGTCCCAGCTTCCCCTCAAGACTGAAGGGCATGTGCAATTTGGGGGCAGTTAACAATCCTCTCTGGTTCTTTTGCATACAGGTGTCTAGACAGCCATTATCTTGTTTGAAGTAAAGGGGTGGGACAATGAGCAGTGTTGGGAGGTTCTGGGCCTTCCTTACTGGTAATGAGACTGGATGTTAATGCCACCCTGTGGTCAAACAGCTCTTTAGCCTCTCCTGTGGCAAATTTTCCTACTGGGGAATGCATTGTAGCATTGGATTTCCTGTACCAGTGCACATACTAGCAGTAACTGTGGGGATGTACTGCCCCATTCCAGCAAATTCTGGTCATCATATTTGAGTGAGTAGCTGGCGTTGTACCCCCAGATCTCCCATCTTCTCATTGCATTGTCCAGCAGTGAAAATATTACCTTCATGGTGGGGAAAAGAACATTAAGGAACTCATAAAGGGTTTTCTATTTACTTGCTTTAACAGCTCCACTATCTCTTTATAATTGCCCATTGTGGCCAATGGAACATGATGGCTCACTACAGATGATTGGGTTTAAATGCAGAAGTTCCCCCTTTAGTAGTGGTGATTCAGTACTGTGTCATTTGTATTTTGGTCACATCTCTGTATCCTTCTGGCAGCCCTATATCATGTGAGAGAGAAAGCAGGCATTTTCCAGTGGGGAACAGAAGATGAGTAGGCCTGGCAGGACATAAAATTGGACATTTCACCTGTCCTACCTCTGAGAAATTTATGCACAAAATCTCCAGTTGAGTTACAAGTTTCTGCCACCTGGACCCTCACCAACTGATCTGTCTTGCAGAATGAGGGAGCAATAGGAATTCACAGAATTCTTGGCTTCAGGACCAAGAGGTTCCCAGATGAAACCAGGGTTGCAACCCCTTGGAGAGGCAATTTATTTTATTTTATTGGGCTTTGATGAAACACACACAAAAAAAATCACTGAGAACTCTGGTCCTCTTTCGGCCAGATATCCCTATCATATCCTAGGTCCTGGGTAATTCAGAACACTCTTCCAGACATTACCAGGAGTGAAGCTTCATCAAAGAGAAGTGCTATATTCAGTATCATGCTTTTCTAGGACCTTGGGGAGTTATGTGCCTGTGTGAGTGCATGGCAAAGACCCCTCAAAGACTATCCTGTTACAACACTACATGAGGGTCCTTCCCTCTCTGCTTTGGCATCCTGAGGACTCTGGCTCAATAATACCCCACAAGATGTTCAGCACTGGTGCCCTGATGATTCAGCCATGTGAAGCTACCTGATGTCTATTGTGCAGCAATTGCTGTTTGTATTGTCTCACTAAAAAATGTGCCCAATGGGATGAACTGTGAGTCCTCCTCCTAGATCTGGAAAACTCAAACTCAACCACTGCCATGTACAGTTTACTGACTTGTGGGCCATCACCAATTGCTTAGCTGTCTAGTCATGTTAAAGGAGAATAAAAAACTGGAGAACTAAAGGTGACCTAGTGTGGAGAAGTATCCTTTGGACACAATTAGTAACATGGAAAGGCACCATATATCTTACCCATGTTGATGCACTTGGCAATGTCTGATATCATAGTGAGCATAATTGGGGTAACCTAACTAATAAGGGATGCACAGAGCTGATTTGGCCAGATCCTCCTAGGAGAGAGGCAGAGGATGAACTCTGCCTGGAGGATGATGTGAATGAAAAATACCCTTGATGTAATCCATAAAATACTTGAATTTCCCATTGATTCTTCTATTGCTGTTTGATTCACCACTGAACCGGACATGTAAATTCTGACATGATTAAATTATGGAATGAGGAACCCAGAGGGCATCTTTTACTAAAAATGGCCCCATCTGTCATTTACCATATTGAGAAGTGTCAATTACAAGCCAGACCCTAATGGCATTTAGCAGCTGTTCTAAGAGAGGCTGCACCAGAACACTTATGGCAACTAGACTATATCAACACTCTCCAGCCATCCCAAGTATTTATGCCTTGGTTGTTGTGGACACTTAATTTATGCTATGGTCTTGCCTTTCTAGTTTGTCATGCACATGCTTTACAAACATGATATACCTTGGAAAAGTGACTGCCATTTCTTAGGGTGCCAGGTAACATATCCTCTGACCAAGGACTACAAGGACCACATTTTACTACACAATACACTTAATTATAGGCACAAACTCATGGGCTAGATGTGATGAAGAAAGTGCTGCAGACTGTTCCTCCACCTTCGTGGAAACTCACAGCTTTTGGAAGATTAGCACCGCTCATCCCTTTCTCCTCTCCTCCCTTTCTCTGTGGAATCCACATCTTTAGGAAGATAAGCATCCACCTCTTTCAACTGGAATTTACAACTTTCAATAGATAATGACTCTTTTCCTCCCTAAAAGTCCTCTGCTTTAGGAAGATAAGCTAAACTCACACCTTTTGCTTTTTCAACCCCCACCTGCCCACTTGCTTAGGAATTTGCCCTTGTAAAGTCCCTATATAAACTCATGAAAATCAAAACTCAGGGCTCAAATTTTGGAGACTGGATTCTCCTCTCAACCTATGTGTAATAAAGACTTTGTTCCTCAGTCTCTCTGAGTGCCATTTGGGTTTCTCATCATCTAAGTTTTTTTGGCTGCAAAATTTGGTTCCCTGACTGGGAAATCCAACTGAGGAAGGCCATTGTGCCTCTGGCTTGGGGCTGATGGGTATGGCCAAAGGTGATCCTTGAGTGAACAAAGTAAGTGCCACCAATCCTCTAAAAGGGACCTCCTTCTGAGGTGGTCCCTGTGGGCTGCATCCCCACACCCCGGCCTGACTCAGTGGGGAGGTGGACTGAGAAGTGCCAGAAGATTCCAGAAAAGTAAGGCCCTAGGTGCCAAGTCCTCAGGCAGGCCTGTCTCTGGATGGAAGGGAGACTAATCACCTCCTGAAGCCTCAAATGTTTAGATCCCAGGATAGGGCAGACCCTTTGGGAGGGACTGCATAATCTCTGAGTGAGTGTGTGTGTGAATGAGGATGACAGAGTCGGGTCTGTTATTTCAGTCTGTGGCTCCACGGTCTGTGTTACAGAGCCTGAGTGGGCCATAACCCGATTTCTGTGGCTATGTCATATGGCTTATTGGCCCACCCAAACTCAGCCTGGGTGCCTTAGCTGAGACAAGCCAATGTTTTCATGACAGACATGGACAGGTGGGCATCATAGTGGCCTCAGAAGAGGCAATCCCTTCTTTTGTCGGTCTTGGACCACTGACTCAGGATGTTGACTTATCACTCTTAATCCCTGTGGGAGGGACTGTGTAACATCTGAGTGATTGTTTATGTGAGTAAAGATGATAGAGGCTTGCCTCTGTTATTCCAGTCTGTGGCTCCACAGCCTGTGCTATGGAGCCTGAGTGGGCCATAACCTGATTTCTGTGACTATATCATATGACATATCGGCCCACCCAAACACTCCCTGGGCACCTTAGCTAAGACAAGCTGAAGTTCTCATGAGAGACATGGACAGGCAGGCATCTGAGTGGCACTGAAAGAAGCAACACCTTCCTTTGTCTGTCTTGAAATCTGGAGTGGTCCAGGTCTGGCAGAGGCAATATCCAATCCCCTGCAAAGCACAATTGGGCATGATTGAACACATAGATTGTCTGAGGAAATAAAGAATCCTGATCAAGAGCCAGTCACCCTGGAACACCCCATTATTACCAGTAAAGAAGCTGAACAGGGCAGGATATCAACCAGTCCAGGATCTATTAGCCATCAACAATGCCACTTTCACCTTACATCAGGGTGTTCCCAACCCATACACTTTCCTAGGGCAGCTACTAGCTGAAGCCACCTGGTTCACTTTCTTGGACCTGAAAGTCACATTCTTCTGCCTGTGGCTGCCCTCTCACAGCCAGCCTGTCTTTGCCTTTGAGTGGGAAGATCCCAGAACCCAGCAGAAAACTTAGCTTACCTGGACTTGGCTCTGGAAAGGCTTCAAAAACTCCCCTACCCTTTTTGAGGAAGGCTTAGTGGAAGATCTTGCCACCTACCCCCAGAAGGACTGCAGGTGTGCCCTCTTACAATATGTACATGACCTGTTACTTGCCAGTGATATGGAAGAGGACTCTGGAGAAGGACCCAGAATCTCCTAAAACTTTTAACACAGACTGGGTACAAAGTTTCATGGAGAAAAACCCAAATCTGTAAAGAGCATGTCAAGTATGTGTGGTTCAACATCACACAAGGGCACGAGATGCTCAGACCAGAATTAAACAAAGTAATCTGCACCATCCCTAACCCTACCACAAAAAGAAAGCTTCTTGAGTTCCCTAGGGCTGCAGGATTCTGTCACATCTGGATTACCATGCTTGCAGCCATGGCCAAACCCCTCTATGAAGTTCTAATAGTTCCAGAAAAGAAGTCCCTCAACTGGGGAGGAGATCAACAGAGGGCTTTACAAAACATCAAAATACTATTCAGCATAACCCCTGCCTTGGGGCTCATGGATATAACTCAAAACTTCAACCTGTTCATGCATGAAAAAAACAAAGTAGCATTGGGAGTCCTCACACAAAGAGCCCCTGGCAAAGGCCCATCACTTACCTCTCCAAGCAGCTGGATCCCATGGCTGCAGGATGGCCACCCTGCCTGAAAGCCTTGGTGGCCACCATAACCCTCATCAAAGAAGCAAAAAAATTAACCCTTGGACAGTCTATTCATGTCATGGCAACCACATGCAGTCACTGCCCTAATGAACTCACATGGGCACTGGTGGATATCTAACCCCCAGCTTGCACATTATCAAGGTTTACTGTATAAAACCCCAGAGTAAGAATAGAAACAGTGCACAGTCTAAGCCTCACCACTTTCTTGCCAGATGATGAAGGGGTCCCTGAACATGATTGTGCTGAAATGACCAAGGAAGTTTATGCCAGTCACCCCAAACTCCAAGACAAACCACTCCCTTCCTGAGATCAGACACTATTCACACATGGGAGCAGTCTTGTTAAAAATGGAGAGAAGCTTGCTGGATATGCAGTCACCACTGCTGAACAGGTGGTGGAAGCAGCATCTCTAAACTGAGGATGGTGTGCACAATGGGCAGAACTCTGGGCACTGGTCTAAGGCCTGCAGTTAGCCACAGGGCAGGCAGTAAACATTTACACTGACTCTAAATATTCATTCACTACCACTCATATCCATGGAGAAATTTATAAAGAAAGAGACCTCCTAACTTCAGGGGGAAAAAATACAAAACAAAGAAGTAATCCTTCAACTATTAGAAGTAATCTGGAAACCAGACAGAGTTACCATCATCCACTGTTGGGAGCATCAGAAAGGAATGGATATGGTCACTCAAGGAAACAGGCTAGCCAACAAAACAGCTTGGCAAGTGGCCAAGGAATAGGAATCCTGGAATCAACACTTCAGCTGTCCCTCTTAGGACAAAAGGCTGATCAACTAAGCTATACATGGGAATAACAGGAGTGGGCTAAAGGAGAAGGGGGAAGCCAAACCCCCAAAGGAACTTGGCTGTTCCCAGATAACCAGATTTTTGTCCCAAAAGGAGCTGCTCATGCCCTCATCCAGCAATACCACCAACTCACCCACCCAGGGAAAACTGTGCTAGAAGCCTTGCTTGGGAGATACTGCTACACAACCCAACTAACTTCTCTCTGTGCTACCCTCAGCAGCCAGTGCCAAATTTGTGCCAAAAAAACAACCCTCTGTGGGGTCCCTGAGCTCTGGCCAGCATCCAGCACACAGGAACAGCTCCTTTTGAAGATCTCACAATAGACTCCACAAAAGTAAATCATAGTTTGGGGTACAAATATCTGTTAGTGATGATATGCACATTTTCAGGCTGGGTTGAAGCTTTCCCTACTCGCACTGAAAAGGCAAGATAAGTGACTAAGGCTTTACTCAGAGAAATCATTCCCAAATATAGGTTGCCTTTGTCTATTGGAAGCAACAATGGCCTGGCCTTCATGGCTGCCATAATCCAAGTACTGGCAAAAATGTTAGGGGCAGTATGGCAGCTGAGCACAAGACCAGGTTGTCCAAGAATCTGCTGCGCATGAAGTTCATGCAAAGGGGATTGTACTCAGAAATCAAGAAACAACTAGAAGAGGAGGAGAAGAAAATCATTAGTGAAGAGCATTGGTATTTGGATTTGCCAGAACTTAAAGAGAAAGAGAGGTTCATAATAGAAGAGCAGAGTTTTACGCTATGCGATGACCTTCTCTATGGAAGAATGTCATTCAGAGGATTTAATCCTGAAGTTGAGAAATTAATGCTTCAGATGAATGCTAAGAACAAAGCAGAAAACAATGAAGATGAAACAGTGGAGCTTGATGTGTTGGATGAAGAAATGGCTAGAAGATATGAGACCTTGGTGGGAACTATTGGAAAAAAGTTTGCCAAGAAAAGAGACCGTGCCAGTTATGAAGAAGATGAAAATGGAAGCATAAAGCCAGTTAAAGCAAAGAAGATATTCTTAAAGCCTCAAGATTGAATGCCGTAAGATATGGTTCTGGATGCCTCGTGAAAGTTATCATATTTTGGAACTCATTCCAGTTGTGTCTCTAAAGTTATTTGTACTATAGTCTTTATTTGTAAAGAAATGTATAATTTGGAAACATGCTGTTTTTGAAACAGATGTGTGATGGATGTTATACATCCTTTACTTAGTAGTAGTCATCAGGAATGGGGTTTTAGCCCTTGATCTTCAAATGGACATTTGTACATGGATGTCTCGTAAAGATTTTTTGACCTCAGCTTTTAAAAATACAGCTTTCTAGTCACTGACTTCAATTAACTCAGACAAATTATCAGTTTAAATTGCCTTTATGTTTATATTTTATGTTTAATTATTCATCAGGTTAAGACCAATTTATAAACACAATTTTGAAACCACATGTCTTAGGAGAATTTATTCTGTGTAAACTCATCTGAGTGAACATGCTACTCCACCCAAAATATTTGCATGCTGTCACTCACATCATTGTCAGTTTATGATATTTTTTATTTGCTTAAAGCCCTTACTTTGAAATATCTATATATTCTGAAATAAACATGTTTTCACATAAAAAAAAAATCTTAGGGATCAAGTGGAAACTCAATACCACATACAGGTCTCAGAGTTCATGGAATGTTGATCACATGAATTGAACCCTCAAAGCCACCTAGCCAAATTCTGCCAAGAAACTGGCCTTCCCTGGATAGACTTACTTCCCTTAACCTTTTTCTGAGTTAGGTGCACCCCAGGACCCACGGACTATTCACACTTTGAAATTCTACTTAGACAGCCATCCCCAAATATCTAGCACTTCAGAGGAAATTGCAAGCTTCTGAGGGAGACTAGCCAAGATGCCATCCTTCAGCAGCTGGGGAAAACTCTAGCCCAAATACATAAAACTGTCTTATCCTTAAACCTCATCCCCCTGGGACACCTAGTGCACCCCCACTGGCCAGGGGACCTAATCTGGGTCAAAGACTGGAAAAAAGAACCCCTCAGCCTCCTGGACAGGTCTACCTACTGTGATCCTTGTAACTCTTACTGCTTTTAAATTTGCAGGCATTGTCCCTTGGATCCATCATTCCAGGGTCAAGAAGGCACATCCCAATAAAGAACAGGGCAACTGGACAGCCCAACCCATACCCAGCCACCTCTTGAGAGTGTGAGTCACCTGGGATTCCTGAACACTGACCTCATCAAACACCTGCTAAATGGACCCCTACTCCTGGTGGATCCTGTGCTTATATGGCTTACTTGCCCTGTTATTTGGAATTGGACTAGCTGCTGTAGCTACTGCAGACTGGACTATAGTGAATAGAGCTTTAGTTGCAGTAGCGTATTGCTGTAATAGGATTTTTCTGTGCCTTGACTTACTTGTCCTTTCCTTCCTTGCCCCATCCCTAAGAGCCATTACCCACCCTCAAAATCAATGGCAGCTGCTAGTCAGTCAAACTTGGGGCAAACAATCTGTGCTGTACACTTCAGTCCCATTCTCAGCAGATGCAACCTCAGCCTCTGTAATATTTGACATTTACAGGGCGATCCAAGATCATGCCCCTTACATTTTGCTAGTTGAACCATACCATCATGCCCTCATACCTGTCCCTGCAAAAGGTATAGGGACCACAACTATGGAAGTTATGACAAACACCTCTGCCAAGACCCCCACAAGAGTGGAGGATTATGCCACTCTTGGAGTTTGCTGGTAGGTGCCATCATTCCCTGGAAGGGGGTCCCACCAACTTCTCCATATCTCCACAGAAAATCCCTAACCCAGCAGGGTGTGGCATAGAAATCTGTGACCCTGTAAAACTCACCTTATTAAACATAACCACCAGGTCAGAAAATATGTTTTTCAAAGCCCAAATAGGACTAAAACTAGGAATTCGAATTCCTAGCAGGGCCAGACCTGGGGGACCTCATACTAGTCTAACTGATCCCAGTAACCCAAACCTCAGAGAAAACCCTCGTTAAAAATATCAGTAAAGCTGCTCAGACACTAAAAGCCAAAGTAGGAACAGCCCCCCACAACATCATTTTGAACCAGATTTCAAATTTCCACCAACTCTTAAATAAATCCCCGCCTGAGAGCTGCATCCTGCTGGCTATGTATTTCCTCAAGTCTAACCATCTTCCCTGTACCTGTACTATGGAACTTAACCCTCCTGACCCATGACTTCTCTGCAGTGGGAACCAGACCCCTCCCAGTCTGCATAACCAACCCCCCTGGAAAACGATCTAACTGTAAAAACAGTTAACCCTAACCAGCTCCCCTTCAAATATCCTCCCTCTTGGAAAGGCTAACTGTAACACCACCCACCCACTCAATGAGTCTGACTGATGCACCACAAACTCCACTATCTAGGTCTGTGGCACCAATGCCTACTGATGCCTACTCCAGGATGACCAGGGGATTTGTTACCTGGCTTGGCCAGTACCATCATTCTCAGTGTATGGAGAATTGCCTGGAGAGCTCTCCCAAGCCAAATGAGCAAAACAGGCAATTCCCCTACTCTTAGGACTAGGAGTAGTCAGAAGCACAGCAGTAGCAGGGGCCTCACTCACAACTGGTCAGGAGGGCATACAAACACCATCATGAGAAACATCAAATGACCTCAAAGAAATATTGGGTGTTCTCAATGGGTTGTGAGACCAGAGAGACTCATTAGCTGAAATAGTTTTACAAAACAGGTGAGGATTAGACTTGCTCACCACAGGTTCACAGAGAATCTGCCAGGAACTGGGGGAAGAATGCTGTTTCTATGTAAATTCCTCAGTGATAGTTAGGGACAAGGAAACCCTGCTAAAAGAATGAGCCAAAGACTGCTTAAACCATGTATACTAGGCATCTGCCAACAGGAACTACTTCCAGTATCTCCTTTCCTGGATTTTGCCATTCATGCCAGTAATAGCCTCAATCTTCTTCCTCTTAACTTTTGGGCCATGCATTCTATGATACCTAACATGATACATCACTTCCTGCTTAAACATCTTAAAACACCAAGTAATGCCTCATGTTAAATATCAGCTCTTGGGGACTATAAAAAGTCCCTATGTTAGCAGGCGATGCCCCATAAGGAATTATAAGGGTTTCAATGGGGGGAATGATGAAGAAAGTGCTGCAGCCCATTCCTCCCCCTCAGCAGTTACCCACAGCTTTAGGAAGATTAGCACCCCTCCTCCCTTTCTCCCCTCCTCCCTTTCTCCATGGAATCCACATCTTTAGGAAGATAAGCACTCCCTGCCCACCACTTTCAGCTGGAATTTTACAACTTTCAATAGATAAGGACTTCTTTCCCCCTAAAAGCCCTCTGCTTTAGGAAGATGAGCTAAACTCACAACTTATGCTTTTTTAACGCCCACCTACCCACTTGCTTAGGAATTTTCCCATGTAAAGTCCCAATACAAACTCATGAAAATAAAAACTCAGGGCTCAGATTTTGGAGACTGGATTTTCCTCTGGGCCCACATGTAATGAAAACTTTGTTCCTCCATCTCTCTGAGTGCTGCTTGGGTTTCTCATCATCTAAGTTTTTCTGCCACAACAGATGGGCCTTACAAGACACAGGCAGCCCATTTTTAGAAAATTTAATGACCACCTAAAGTGGAATTTTGATGTCTACACCTGGACAGCTCTCTTACTTCTTGGGCTGTGCACCTTCCTCTGGCCCTTTGGAAGGTGAACTCAGCAGTTCCCTAGAAGGGAAACTCAGCCTTATCTTGCTTCTTACCTGGAGAAGGAGAGAAAGTTGGAGGAGGGATACAGGCTTTTCTTCACATATGTCCTTATACCCATCATGATGAAGATTGACATTAAAAGGGGAACAAGGACATATCACTTTGGACTGTCCTTTCCAGCCACTGTCACAGGATCACCCTGCTTTTCACCCCATTAAACCTTTCACATGATTCTCAAGATGGTGGGATGTTAAGGAGAGCAGGTGTAGTGATAGGACAATGGAAGTGTCTAGAAGTGCATAACACACATCAGGCAAAAAATCCAAAGGGAGGGACCCACAGGACATGACCCACGCATACTGGAAGTTAGTAATGCCTACTATTGGTTGGTCCACCACTCCCCTTGAGTATTGTCATGGGACACCTTGGAGGAATACTGACTGTTCCCATATCAAGAAGGGGTAGAAATGGACTGGAAGACCTCAGTAAGACAGTAAGAGCCATGGGAAATTGCTGACCTTATAGTCCATGGAAAGGGGAAGACAGAAAGGGTGGTCTTGGAGGGAAAATCTTACTGCAAATAAACTGAGAGAAGTGTCTCCCATAGGACAAGGTTGCATGGCCACCCTGTGAGACATAGTTGTTATTTCCTTCTCCTATTTACTACAGATTTGACCCAGCAGTGACCTGGAAAGATGATTGACCCTGACTATTGTGGTAACAGGGGACCTGACCAATGGCTAAAACTGCCATCTGACTGCTCTCTCTCTCTCCTGTCTTTCTGCTAAGTCTAGATTAATGCATAAGAAGCTTATCTTTGCTTGCTAAGATTTGGACTGACACCAGAATGCCCCATGGCAAGGGTAATGGCACATACATTAGCTGTGCATTCTTCCTCTGTACCCTGTTGAGATGCACCAAACCTTGATACAATGAAATTGGCAAATGTTTCATTCATATTTCCTTTTTGTTCACCAGTGATCATATGATATGCAATCTTGTCAACCACATTGGTTGGCATTGCTGAGTACACAGCATGTGCCCTACAAGCTAAGAAAAAATCATGACACTCTCTACCCAAAATAATGTCTGGTAATCACATTGCTTTAAACTTTCTCTTAGCTCAAAATGGATGCAGATGTGCTATTGTTAACAGCCCCATGTGTTAATACCACAGGGCAGGTTGAACAGGAGTTAAATAAAAGTCAAAGTAAACCTAACTTCTGCAATGTGCATAAGCACATTCTATGAGGGGCTTCCTTAGCTGTCCCCAAAGGGTAGGCAAATTTGGATGCAGCCATTACTTAAGACAGTTCTGAGAACCTACTTGGTGTACTGTATTCATAGGTGAAGCCCTCCAAATCTATCACATCTTCTGGTGTTCCCAAACCTTTGCTGACAACATTGTTGAGAGCCACAGGTTAGCAGGACAGAACCTTCTCCACCTTCATGTCTCAGGTAGTAATTAAGCTATATCATACTGGCACTTTATCAGATTATATTTTAGGTTCACATCACCCTTACACTTCATTATATTCTAATAATAACAATAAAAACTTTATTTTGTAGGATGATGGATATGCTAGGCACTTTTCAGGATTCAACTCCCCTGTTCAGGGTCCAGAAGAAGGCAGTGGAGTTAATACTAGGGAAGAAGGAGGATTTAAATCATGAAGCTTAACTCAGACATTTCTTACTTCCCAGGCAACTTCTGGAAATCTGTCATTGGTTATTACAACACTATGGAGTATCAATGGGCCACTGTCCAAGCGGACACACCTTGGGGGTGCTGGGAAATATGGCAATGGGTTGGATGGCCATGGGGCTGGCACAGTAAACATGTGACTAGGCCTGGTCCATCCTTCTCTCATTTTTCAATATGAAAGATGAGGGAAGATAATGTCAGTTATTCATTATATACTGAAGTTTCAGTTCCATTCTGATCCTATCATGGGGTTGCCCATACCCATGAGACTTCTTCTGATGGAACATCCTGACTGGCAACACATTTCCTGTTTCCAAGCGCAGATCCATGCATTGTGATTTACATGTGGAAACTTTTCTTTTACCTCTCTATCTCTTGATTTATGATTATCATGAACTTCAAAATGTAGTTAAGAATTATAGGAAAGTTGAGGCCACAGTTCCAGATGCTAGCTTTCCAATATAAGCCTTGATTCATTTAACACCATTCAATGACCAAGGGAATATTTTCATAGTGACCTGATGACCTGATGAGCTCCAGCATATTATCCAGTGAACATCTTTTCTGTCCTGTGACTTCTCAAACTGCTCTTACTCAAGCCCCTCATCCATACACTTTCTTCATCATCCCTCTTTCTTTCCATTTTCAGGAAATAATTTACATAATTATCTATCATTGTATATCATTCACATTTGGGCCTATATTCCTTTCCAGTTCCATAAAATAATATCATCCCAGCCTTTTTTAAAGGTAAATCTGCTCTCATGCCCCATGCTTAAGAAGGAAATGGTGGAGTTCCTTTTAATCATTTCTCTTTGATGTCCCACTAAAATAAATATCATACAACCTCAGAAACTTTAGTGATTGTCCCTGACTTATGCCATGCCCCTATGTTCCCCTGACTTTTCAGTTTTCTCTCAACAGCTTATTTCAAGCCTACCCTGATTCTGTGATGACCTTATAAGAGCTGGCTTCTAATTTTCTCATTAATCAACAAATTTTGTCATCAATATTAGTAATACTTGTGTCTGTTTGAGTCTTGTTCTAACACTCCACACTGCTGCTTCCTCACTTTTCCCCATGTGAGTAACTTATGTCTTGCATTAGTCAGGATTATCAAGGGAAACACAACTGACAGGATAAATGTAATATATAAATATATGCAAATGTTTTAAGATTTCTAAAGTAGAAACTGGCTCTTGTTATTGTGAGGATGGTGAAATAGAAATTATGTAAAGCAGGCTGCAACCTGAGAATTCCAAGGAAAGCTTTCAATGTATTCCCCAAGATCAGCATTTTTCTGAAGTGAAGATTGGAAATTCTCCCTTCTGGCTACAGAAATCATCACTTTCTTTTTTTTTTTGGTACTTCAACTGATTGAATGTGACTTCTCTCATTCTTGAAATGAAAGGAATCTCTTCATGTGTTTGTAGATGTAATCAGACATAGAATCAATCAAAACACTTATGATGTAAATCCATAAACTATCCTCACAGTAATGATCAGGCCAACATTTGTTGGGACAAACAACTTGACACCATAAACTAGACAAGTTGGCACACGAACCAAACTATCATATGTCCCATTGTTACTGGATTTAATAGGTTCTTGACTCATGCTGCAGAAATGAATTTCAGAGCACATCAAGTTAGTTAGGCCAATAATTAAGGTAGGGAGGAAAGAGAAATGGAAGAAAATAACAGATCACGGGTCCCTGGTAGAAGGTAAGGGACTGAAGAATGATAAAGAGAGCTGATTTATAAACTACAATTTCCCATTATAGATTATAAATGCCCAGGTTTTACTTGCATGTTGATCCACACAGGGGGGACATGGAGAGCAGGGTGCAGAAGCCACAAGAGATGAGAGCAGCAGGGTGGAGGCAGGAGTGGGAGCAGGGAACAGGGAGTAGGAGCAGGAGCAGGGGAGATTTGACCTATGTGCCTGCTTTTAAACTATTAATTATTCCACCCCTTTGCTAATGGCATGGGTTGAGCCCCAGGTGTTTGCTGTTTTGATAGATTACCCTACCCATCAATCCCCCAGGTGGGGTCAATGATAATGTCCCAGGAGAATATCCTGAGATTCTCCTGGGAATCTCATTCTGGGTGGCAGAAATCTTGCTAGGGTCTTCCAGCAGCCATCTTGGGGTATCAGTGTCCATGCCAGGTTTCAGATCTGTATACTGATTTCCTGTATGAAGCCTGGTTCACTGTTCCTCTTGCTTTCCAGTGATATCTGCTTCTGCTAAACCTTGTCAATGTCATCTCACTCCAGACCAAATTATATTATTTATATCAGCATCTATGTCCCTAAATAAGAGTCCTCTTTGACCACAAGATTGGGATCCATCCAAATCTACTTTCCTCTCTCCTGCTCACCACAAACTTATTTGGAAATCATTTGGATCTCAAGATAATTTTCTAAACTGTTACTTTATCTTGATATCACTCTAGCTTTATCCCTGGCTCTTTCATCAGAAAGTAAAGGGAAGACTATGAGAATTCCTAAATGACAAGGTAATTCACTATCCAATGAAACAAGTACACTGAGTGTGAGCGAATTTAATCTGGTGAATCCTAGCATGCATGTACTCAGGTCATTTATTTCCCCAATTTTCCTCTCTGATGCCTTGATCTCATCAGTGCTCTTCTCCAGTTTATTGCCATCATAGATGGTCATGGTGACAGCAAGACCAAGGGTCATATGAAGATATAAAAATGAACTGGGGATCTTAGGGAACATTTCTTTTGTAATGCACTTTTGAATTAATAAGAATGCCACAAACAGCCCATCTCTCCTGCTTCCTTTTCTGGAACTATGACCCATGTTCCTAAGAAGAGGATCTCTTTTGGTAAGAATGAAATTGCATCAATAAGGCTTACCATATTTTAACTTATGAATTGAGATGAATCAGCTACTATAAGGAGATGTTATTTGAATTAAGCTGTGCTTTTATAATCAATGACCAAGGAAAATTATGTTGTTTATGTAAATATTGACTTATTTTAAATTCTGTGTCTCCTTTCAAATCAGTATCCACATTTCCAGTAACAGGATTTCTGTAAAACAAAATTGACTACCTCAAAATTTAATGGACTGCATCATCGAAAAATTCTTATGTATGGATAACATTCTTCTATACTCCTATTGTTTGAACATAGACTTCCTTGAGAGGTTAGAGAATATAAAAATGATAAGAGCGATGCCTTATATATAGAGCAACACCAAATTAAACTTAATTGAATACTACTAAGAAACTGCTTAATTTCTCTCTTAAGTTTTCTCTTAGGTTCATGCTGAAATTTTTCAAAATAACTCCAATAACCGTACACCATTATCATCAAACATTTGGACTCCACTTTCATTTAATTCTCACACCATGCTTAGTTTATACTCTCAGTTCTTAACAAGGGAACAAGAAGGCATCATATGGGCTTCTAACTTAAGCCTAACAGTAACATTTTTCCCTCCTATTCTCATGATGTTTGGTTCCTCTATGTTCATCACTGATACATTCAATGGCATCTACTTTAAGCATTTGCTACTTTTTCTCCAATCACATATTGTTAATTTCTTTCAGGTCTTCCCACCAACCTTTTAATATTTTCTAGATTTATAATCTCCACAAAAATCCTAAGCTCTTTTAGTCCTAGCCTAATATTTCTTTCCTGGGGAAGAATAGATCCCACAACTCATTTATATATTCACTCACATCATACAATACAGTAATGTATGGCATTATCTCTCATGGTTCCTCTGTACATTACACCCAGGAAGATTCTCCTATATCTGAGCAACCTTCTTCTAGATATTGAATGCCATCTCTTCTCTCCCATTGTCCCACAGTAGTTTAGCTCATTTTCCAAAGTGTTCAAAGATGGTTCCAGATTTGTCGAGGTATTCCATCTTATCCTACTTCTTTTGACTTTCTTATAACCTACAATAAGACATTAAATATATTATATAATTTACATGAATAATATTATTGTATACCCAGCTTTCAATATGCTACATTTAAGGTTGTGCTCATGAAATGAAACAGAGTAAAGGGATTTTAAGGGATAAGTATATCTAGATAAGTCAATGTACATGTGTTGATGCTTAGGTTGAGAGGGATTGACACTTCTGTGACAAATCAGGGCAGAAACAGAGTGGGTAATCTTCATGAAGATGAGCATTCTTAGAAATCCCTTCTAGTTCCAGGAAGGATAATAACACTAATGACATTGATGGTAACATCGAACAGGCCTGAAAACCTATAGATACATGCAAAATGTAACTTCCAAAATTCCCAAAATACTTTTTCTCAGCCTGAAGAACAGAGTAATGAGGTCACATATTCAGGGTTGCAGAGCAAGGATTGGATGGGGCTGTGCTGTTATCTCCACCAATACTGACTTGTGGATTCTGGCCACAATTCCAGGATTCAGTGACATGGGGTCTCAGGACAGCAACTCTCAGGTGATTTTTAAAAAAAGAAGTGCTTCCTTGGCAAAGAGATTGCCTCAAGCCTTGGTGATCTCAATCAATCTGCATACCATCCATTGTGCAGCTTGACAAGAGTCTTGCATATCATTTTACCTGAGAAAATGGAAACCAGTTCACTGAACCCAAAATTTCTTAATCCAGAAATGAGTGATTCATGAAGGAAAAAAAATCCTGACCCAACATATATGGGGTTGAAGACCTTCTACTACCTGTCATTATTTTAATCCTGAGGAGGGTAGGTAGAGTGGTGAAAGCACAAGGAGAGGGCACTAGGTCAAGGATTTCTTGTAGATATGCAAGTTGCACAAGGAACAACATGATCAGGAGGCTGTGTGTGTGAATTGAACAACAGTGTGAATGATTACCATCGAAGTATAAATGTTCATCACAGGCTTTATACTACTGAATTTAACTGCACAGGAAACCTTGAATATGCACAGGGATGAAGATGTTTGGGTTAATGTT
>JAKSZT010038955.1:497469-507851 GCA_026826555.1 Tolypeutes matacus | reverse complement strand
AAGGAACTGCTTGGACTGGGCATTCTAAGAATAGTTCCTGAAGGGTACTAACTTGAGAAAAATGAATTTAAACAAAATAACAGTCTTCATATATGCTTCAAGACTTGTCCAGGATCCTCCAAGGATATTACACTGTTCACCAAGCTTCAGAAATAAGTGGTAAAGTTCTTTCTTCATTGCTCCTTAGTGTGATAATAAAATCTTTATTCCACAGCCCCATTAAAGCTAGTGTGAATTTCTGGATTACCCCACAGAGCTACACCCTTCTGTCACTTAAATTCTTTCTCTTCACTTTCACTCTCAAACTTCTTTGACTGTGGGATTGCTTGGAACTTGTCTCCTGATATTCTCTTAATTCCCAAATCATTCCAACCAAATTGGTGACATCAGTGTCTGGATGGAGTACTGATCTCTTCTTGTCACTGCCTCCCCAAATCCCTCTGTGCCACTGATGTGTGCCCTTTATCTTCTTTATTATTTAATTTACATCACCAATGTTCAATAGCCAGGTTACAAAATTCTGCACTCTAAGTGTGTTCAGGATAAGGTAAGAAGGAATGGAACTTTTAGAAGCAACTGTATTTAAATATATATATATATATATATATATATATGAGGACACAGAAACAGGGTGTTTGACCTCTACAACTCATGTGACTGTGATGTATCATGTAAGTACAATGTATCAGGGGCAGGGGCAGTTTAGGTGTTCTTTGTGCATTCACAGTGGTCAGAAATGAGGGTACTCTCAGGTCCTTTTTGGCTCCCATGGGGGATAATTCCATTAATAACAGTAATGAAAATATGTAACATCACTGATAATTTATTAAAATTACACATATAAAGTTTATACTGAGTTTGACATCAGCAAAGTGGAGAAAGTGGAGCCCAACACCCTTGCCTCCACTGAATCTTAAAAAAACAGAATTTTTGAAAAATGAAATTCTCAGGGAATGTAAACATATTATATATTTTGTATATTTATTCTACTATGTACATACCCCTGGGAACAGGGGCACAAGGACAAAATTCCCAAAGCCATCCATGATCTCTCATACATCTGACCTCCTGACCACCTCATTCAACACTTTTCCAACCTGGCAATGGAGGAAACAAGGCTTGGTGAGGGCCACATCATGGAGAGGCCTGAGTTCTTCAAGGTCTCATCCAGCACCCTTCTCCCAGGGTGCCCTTAAGACAAGGACCTCTCCTCATCCCCTTTCATTTTACATAGAGTTACCTCACAGATGCAAAATATCCCATTGTCAAACAGTTGAAAACACAGCACACAGTTACTTAAATTCAGGTTCCTCCTCATTCAGAAAAGTATTTCCTGTGCTTCATGGACTTCATCTGCAAGAACATGAAGCTGCTGGTGGCAGCTCCCATATGTGAGTGTCTCAGGGATTCAGCCATGAAGGTAAACGGTATGATGCATCTGAGAAGATGACTCACTGGATATTTTGTCCTCAGGTGTCCTGTCCTAGATGCAGCTGCAGGAGTTGGAACCTGACTTGGTAAAGCCCTTATACACCCTGTCCCTCAACTGCAAAGTCTCTGGATTATCCCTGAACAGCAATAGTGTGAGCTGGATCTGCAAGTCTCCAGGAAAGAGACTGGAGTGTGGGATGCTACCATGGAGCATGATGGAAATACATAGTATAACCCAACTCATCAGTCTCACTTCTGATCACCAGGGACACCTCAAAGAATGAAGTTTATTTAAAGTTGAGCAGCATGAGAACAGAATACACAGCCATTTATTACTGTGTGAGACAGACAAGGGAAGTCAGGGTGGGCCCAGGACATGGCCATTTATTACTGTGAGAGACACACAGAAAGGGGAATTCAGGATGAGCCAGACACAAGCCTCCCCTACAGGGCACAGGAGAGAGATGGACTGCAGGGGTAGTCCTGACCAACAGGGGGTTATCAGCCTAAACCCCTTGGACACATGCATAGAGAAGTTGGGGGAGTTTCTTAGCCTTGTCTTAGTTCCCTTTTCTTGCTTCACAAGTTGTAACTGCCATTGCATCTTTTCTAGGCAGTGCTGTGATGTATCTAAGATTCAAGCAAATTACAGATTAAAAAAAAAATGTTTACATGCATGTGTACAATGTATTGTGTGTGTTTTCCGTTATTGATTCTTGAAATGGCTGAATGTTTAAAAATTCTTGCTTTCAACTAACATTGTGAAGTCAAATTTCTAAAGTTATGTTAATATCCTGACTATATTCATGAAAAATATCCCCCCCCACATGATCAGACAGAGGTTGTGTCCTCAAGTGGAAGGAGAGAAGAGGGAAACCATGTCATGCTTCAGGGGTAGTGTCCAGGTGCTTTGCTTTGTTCTCTCCATCCTATGTTACTTCAAGGACCACAGCCCTGTGCTTATTTTAAACCCTGTATAAAATCTGATGCCGTTATATGGGATATTATAATTATGACACATAGTCACAGAACACAGGTTTTCAAAGTATACATTTAAAAGCATAAATTATAAGATTAAAAAAAATCACACTCACAATATTTGATTATTTTTCACTTACCCAAAGAGTATCACTGAATCTATTTACAATTAATTAATCTATTTATTTTATATTACTTTTTCATGAATGTATTAATCATTTATCTGTGTATTATTTTACCCTAACATTTACAAGTATATTAATATAAATAAAATGTAAGCTCCACACATAATAGTCTGTGAAACAGGAAGGGTCATTAGGAAGAATTAATTCACACACTTAATCCTATGTGAACAACCACAGGCTTCAGCAGGCAGAACTGATGTGACATCCTTGTATGGAAAATACTGCCTTTCAGACTTGTACTTGAAACTCATGTTGGAGGACATCCTGGAAAGCAGAGGACATCATCTGCATCCATGTAGCACCTCTGAGTGGGAAATAGTTTTCTCCTTGATGCATCTAGTTTATGGGAATGAGAGTCCCTGTTCCTGAATGTGAGGGTCCTTTTTTACTTCCTGGATCCAGTCCAGGAGTGAAGATACCCTTCCAGAACATGAGCACCACCTGAGAGATAACTGGCTCCTTTCCATTATATTTTCTGAATTCCAGATTCATCAGAAGAGTTTGAGTTTATGCTTCTAACAGCTTATAAAAATAGTAGACCACACCCACATGTGATTTTTTGAATTTTATTTCAGTGTGACCAGCACAGATGTCTCCAAGAGAACTGATATCAGAATGACCAATGACACCTATTTCCATCCATGATGTGTGGTAGGATTCCTGTATTTCTTACATTCTAAATTTAAATTTGCCATCTATATTACTGTTTATTATTTCCACAGATGTTCCTTCTAGGTATTACCTTTATTTGTTACAGGAATAGGGAGATTGGAATTTTTGTTCTATTTCTTTTCATTTTTATTATTTTTATCTAACATTGGCATTCATTCCAATCCTATGATATTGTAGTCAAGATAGAACATACTCTTGTTGCCACCAAAATGAGGAATGCAAATATCAAGTCATGAATGAGACCAAAGTCAACTCTTAAATATCCCACTGAATCTTGACCTTGTGTCACTGCCAGCCTTCCCCTTGGAGATGGTCCACTGTTTATACTTCCACCAAAACCTGGGCTTAGACATAGTGTAAGGTCCAAGCTGGCCTGGCATTACAAATTCATCTAAAACTGTACTCTCAGGGAAATAGTCATAATTTCAAAAAACATTTTCAAAAGAGCACAAAGGTACCATGACTGACATCCCCAACATCAGCTAGTTTTGTTGAATGATGTTCATCCAATCCAAAACACCAGATTCTTAGATAAAATACTGAAGGAATAAGCATGATCCTGCAACCAGGAAGATGCATGATATTGACAAACTGCAGTCTTCAGCAGATAGCCTTGTCTGCCACACGTCTCAAAAATTTATTTTCTGCAGATTCTACAACAATGTCCAACACAACTGCTTTTAATATCCATATTACAACAAGTGCCATCAGCAGTCAGAGCATTTTTACCAAATTTTCTTTGCACTGCATAGTGCAGATAGCACAATTTCCTCTATACAGATTCCCTTCCTCACTGCATTGGGTTGCATTTTGCATTTAAAAATCCACAGTGCAGTGCTCTGGATCACATACATTTACAATAGGCCTGTAGAAAGTCATAGCCAGGAGTGCATACAGTTTGTACATCTTCCTGTATTGGAAGAGCTCCCAGACACCAGTAGTCATAGTGCAACAACAAAATCATGTTGTTCAAATCCCCCATTTAACATTTCCAAAAGTACTCTTTAGTAGGCTTGATTTGTGACTATATGTTACACCTAGATAAATAAGAGTTGGATGCATCTATTATCAATGAGTAACTATTCATACTCATACACAAATGGTCCTTTTCTGGAGAGTACAACTAGGCATATCAAAATATAGAAAAAACAATTTTCTAATTCAAATCACTGTAATCATAGATAATAATGATATCTGCCTAAATGGCCAATCATCATGGATTTCATAGACTATAGGATTCTGTATGAAAGTTAAATTCATGAGATCTATCATTAATTACTCTAAGTCTGCATGAGCTAAATGTTATTAGCACTCTGCTGTGTGAAACCAATAATATAAACTTCTTGTCACCAAATAACTGCTTATAGGGTGAATCCCTTTGAATATATTCAATCAAGCCATTAAGATAGTACTTTATATCAAGACCTTGAAACACTTAGTCATCTATACTAGCCAGAGTAGTATAAATTTGATACAACTTATTTTTTATTATCGTTTAACTGACACACCAAATTAGAACTTTCAGGAAAAACTTGCATAAGAGTTTCATGGGAGACAAAGAACTTAGTGAACGTCCTTGGAGCTGCTCTAATGTTTGCTGCACAAAACAAGGGGTCCCTATCCTCTATGTGTCCTGATCTCTATGGAGGCCCTATTATGTTGGTGTCTGACACTATCTCAGAACTGACATGATGAAAAATCCAGGAATACTTGAGGAGTTTTATTTCACTGTCAAGGTCATCCAACTTCATACCTTTGATATTCCCAAAGCACATTTCAATGGTGAACACAGAATGAGAAATCTCCATGTAGCCAAAGACAACAGTCTCAAGGGATGTATGTGTGGTCAAACTGCAATGCTTCATGGTCATTTGGGGATGTCGATGATAGATGTCTGGGTCAAAGCAATTTCTTGAGCCACATGTGGATGAAGTGTCTCTGGCCTCCAAATTCCAGGTTGTAGATGACCCAACCTAGTATCTGAACACCTTTGTCTTGGTGCATGTTTCCTGGGAATCACAGCCTCAGAAGAGGCTTAGCACCATGAGTAATGGACTTGATAAAACTGGAGTGGGCCCAGGAGTGTGCACATCTCAAGCATCAAGAGGGTCCTCTGAGGGTGCTCTGGTGTTCTGCAAGCTTCATTCTCAAAAGAGGACATACATGTCCAAAGGACATGGATAAATGGAGAGCCCCAGTGAAGCCATCTGCTGTGGTCATATATCCCCTACAGACATACTGACAGAGAACAAAGTGTGGTCCCCAGGCTCTGGACATCCTAGCCAGGGTAGATCACCTAGTCACCTGAAGGGATGAGGTCATGCTACTGGGTGGGGCTGTGGGTACACCTGGAGAGGAATTCACTGGGTTGAGGTAAGGTAGTTGAGAGAATCAGGCCTCTGGGTGCCAAACTTGCAGGAAATGGGAGGGGGTAGCACACCCCTGACACTTTTTCCAATTAGGACCAGAGGAAGAATATGTGGAAAAGAGACAGTTGTGTCCATCTGGAAGCACTGGGGATAGACCACATACTGACTCACAAACTTTTATGGACTTGATTAAGTTCTCCTCTAATCTCTGGAAGAGAATTTGGTGTTGAGTATCAGGTGACACTGCATATACACAGAGGTGAATGCATGGCTTTGCAGCACAAAGTTTGTTGCATGACCAGCTGCTATAACATTTTTGTGGGCAGGATTCTCAAAGGCTGCTACTGTGGTCAGTATGGGCCATGTTGATGTTTCTAAATCCTTCTCCAGTAGTCTTCTATGCAGTAGATCCCCATGCCAGAATTAAGGCCAACATAGAATTTTCCTTGCATTGATATTATGACCACATTTTTAGCACTTTCATAGGCAGGCTAATATTACATGCAAGGAGCAGACCAGAGAATATATTCTATAATGAAATGAAGCAAGCAATGGTATGGAGATACCATTCTAAAAAGAATGTTCATTAAAAAATTTTCACAAATAGTTACATAAACATTTTTGCAGATTGTATTTCAAATTAAGTGGGTTCTGGAGGATAGTAAATAGAATGCTGTTTAAGTTGGGAAATTGTAATAGTTTCTGGGACATTGCAATTACTCAGGAGAAATCATGATTCCCTAAAGCTATGAGAATGGAGAGGAGAATAAATTTTACCTTAGCAATACTTATGAGTTGTGAGATTTACCAGTGAGACATAGAGGAAGAGCTGAACATCTGAGTCCATTTCCCTAGGTTTACTGATGAGGTGGTCTTCGGGGCTTTCACTATGATGATAGACAGTGAGGAGAAAACAAAGAAACTGAGGCAATGAAGATATGTGTTTTAAAAATTATGATCTTCTGTTTCTGGAATATCTAGCTATGTGCTTTGTATGTAATTGGGATTGTACTGCTGAACTAGAGGCATAAATGGTGTAGACATGAGTGTTAAGTTATTTTGATTTCATCACAGCAATCAGGTAGAGGCCATAAAATGTAGAAAACAATAAATGTTGTACTGAAAATATACATCCATTTATTTTTGGTAAACTCAATGCTGGGGGAAAGAAAAAACAATGAAAATTCAGTGAATTAACCAAATTAAATTTACATTCACTCATGACACAGTCCAATATGGGAGAGCACATCAGTTTCTCTGGGCAACTACAGTCTAGGCCTTCCTGACTTGGATTGTTACATACAGCTGTGACTCTGTCCCAACCCCTGGCAAAGGAGAAAATTGGGAGAAGCTTCATCAGTCCCTGGGGCAGTGAGGACAGCTCTAAACTCCACAACTTACAGCACCAACTACATCATTGGCTCCTACAATACAACCATCAAGGGAGGAAGGGCAAGAAAGCCCTAAACTAAAGAAAGAAACTGCACCCAGAATAAATACATCTAGTAAGTCAGACGCCAAGACACCAACAACAAAAAATTACAATCCACACCAAGAAACAGGAAGATAGGGAGCAGGACAAATGAGAATATCCTATATTTTTATGTAACATTTATATAATATAGGTATCTTTAAAAATATATATATTTAAAAATGGAGTTGAGGGAACTAATCATTTGTGTTCAAATAAAACTCCTTAACATATTCAATGACATGGCTAAAGAGATTAAGCCTAATAAGAAGACATTGGATGAGTTCAAAGAATAATTTGAAAGCATAAATAGAAAAATAGCAGATCTTATGGGAATGAAAGTTGCAATAAATGAAAGTAAAAAATGCACTGGAATCATACAATAGCAGATTTGAGGAGGCAGAAGAAAGGATTGGTGAGCTTGAAGAAATGGCCTCTAAATGCAAACATACAAAAGAACAGATGGAGAAAATAATGGAAAATATTGAAAAAGTTTCAAGGATCTAAATGACATCAAGAGATGTGCAAATATACATGTCATAGGTGTTCTAGAAGGAGAAGAGAAGGGAAGAGGGACAGAAGGAATATTTGAAGAAATAATGGTAGAAAATTTCACAACCCTATTGAAGGACGTAAATATCAATAGTCAAGAAGTACAATGTACTCCCATCCAAAAAAATCTGAATAGACCAACTCCAAGACAGATACCAATCAGATTGTCAAATGCCAAAGACAAAGTGATAGTTCTGATAGCAGCAAAAGAAAAGAAATGCACAATATATAAGAGATACCCAATAACATTAAGTGCCAATTTCTCATCAGAAACCATGAAATCAAGACAGTGGTATGATATATTTAAGAAACTGCAAGAGAAAAACTTCCAGCCAAGAATCTTATATCCAGCAAGATTGTCTTTTAGAAATGAGAGTGAGTTTAGAATATTCACAGATAAACAGGAACAGAGGGCGTTTGTAACAAAAAGACAAGATTTGCAGGAAATACTAAAGTGTGTGCTATAGTCTGTAAAGAAAAGACAGGAAAGAGAAGCCTGGAAGAGAGTCTAGAAATGAAGATTATATCAGTAAAAGTAACTAAATTCTCAAAAGAGTAGTGAAAATAAAATATGACAGATAAAACCTAAAGGTCAAAATTGGTGAAATAAGAACTGCCTTTACAGTAATAACATTGAATATTAATGGAATAAACTCTACAATAAAAAGACACAAATAGGCAGAATGGATAAGAAAATATGAGCCCCCTATACACTGTCCTCAAGAGACTCACCTTAGGCCCAAGGATACCAAGAGATTGACAATGAAAGGCTGGAAACCGATATTCCATGCATGCAGTAACCAAAAACAAACAAACAAAAAAAAAACTCAAGTAGCTATACATATATTAGATGAAATGGACTTTAGAAGGCACTAGTAATGTATAATATGAGGAGGAAGTCAGGAGAAAAAGATTCCCTTTACAATAGCAACTAAAAGAATCAAATATTTAGGAATAAAGTTAATCAACTATGTAAAGCACTTGTATTCAGAAATCTAAAACTCATTTTTAGAAATAAATTTTAAAAAGACCTAAATAATTGGAAGAACATTCCATGCTCATGGATTAGAAGACTAAATATCATGAAGATGTCAATTCTACCCAAATTGATATACAGATGCAATGCAATCCCAATAAAAATTCAAACAGCATTTTAAAAATAAATGTCAAATATAATTATCAAATTTATTTTGAAGGGTAAGGGGACTTGAATAGCCAGAAATATCTTAAAAAGGAAGAGCAAAGTTGAAGGACTCACACTTCTGGACTTTAAATCATATTATCTAGCTACACTGGTAAAAACAGCATGTTACTGGCATAAAGACAGACACATAGAGCAATGGAACTGAAATGATGGTTCAAAAATAGACCATCACATCTATGATCAAGTGATTTTTGTCAAACCTACCCAGCTCAGGCAGAACAGTCCACTCAAAAAATGGTACTGAGAGAACTGGTTATCCATAGCCAAAAGAAGGAAAGAGGACCCCTATCTCACACCTTATACAAAAATTAACTCAAAATGGATCAACAACCTAAATATAAATGCAATGACCATAAAGCTTCTAGAAGAGAATGTAGGAAAATATCTTCAAGACCTGGTGGTAGGTGGTAGATTCTTAAAGGAGATAAGAGGAGGACTGAGATGGACTACTGATGTTTAATGTATGTAGAAGTTTTAATTAACTTTATTGTAAATGTGTGGAAATGTATAGAGTGGATGGTAATACATTATAGTGAGTAACAGCTGGTTTATAAATGGGAATGTGGCTGAAAAGTGTAGACTAGGGATGTAAATGCCAATTGAAAGAAAGCTAGAGAATAATCTAGGGACTAAATAACACAGCAAACCCAGAGGTGGATGAGAATTGTGGCTGATGGTAGAGAGGTAAGAGTGTCCTTTGTTAACTAGAGCAGATGTACATCACTATTACAGGGTGGTGGGATTGTGGAGAAGCATGGGAAAAATACAACTGGAGTCATCTATGGACTGTGGTTAACAGTAATAATGTAATATTCTTGCATCTATGCCAAGGATGTTCTGTGCTGATAATAGAGTATGGAAAAAGTGTGCCAAATGTATGCTATGGACCTGTTAATAGTCTGATGATATTATCTCATAATCTGTAATATATGTTCCACTACAGTGTGGTGTGTTGATAGAGGGGAGTTGAATGGGAATTCTGCACTTGTGCATGATTGTTTTGTAAGGTTACAACTTCTGTCATAAAAATATATTTTAAAATAATAATAGGGTGGTTTGGGGGGAAATACAGCAAGTGTAAGATAAAGACTATAGTTATTAGTAAGGTATTGACTATATTCTTTCATAACTTGTAAAAAATATCTCACAACAATGCAAGGTGCAGTTGGTGGATTGATGTATGTGACCCCTGTATGATATACATGTTTGCTTTGTAATTTCAAAACTTATACTCTACACTTATTGTTTATGTTTGTTCATATATAAATGATATAAAAATAATAATAGGGTAGGTTGGGGGATAAACACACCAAATATAAGATACTTTGGTTAGTAGTAATATTTCAAGGATGCTCTATCATTATTAATTAAAAATGTTTCACAACTGTGCATGGTATTGGTGATAGGGTGAGGTATGAGAGCTCTGTATGATATTCTGCATGTTTGTTTTGTAAGTTCACAACTATTACTATACACTTACAGTTTATGTATATTTATGTATGAGTGATATACTTCAATAA
>JAKSZT010038955.1:469209-481636 GCA_026826555.1 Tolypeutes matacus | reverse complement strand
CTAAAGTTATGTTAATATCCTGAGTATATTCATGAAAAGTATCCCCCTCACACATGATCAGGCAGAGGTTGTGTCCTCAAGTGGAAGGAGAGAAGAGGGAAACCATGTCATGCTTCAGGGACAGTGTCCACTTGCTTTGCTTTGTTCTTTCCAACCTATGTTACTTCAAGGACCACAGCCCTGTGCTTATTTTAAACCCTGTATAAAATCTGATGCCATTATATGGGATGTTATAATTATGACATATAGTCACAGAACACAGGTTTTCAAAGTATACATTTAAAAAGTATAAATTATAAGATTAAAAAATCACACTCACAATATTGATTATTTTTCACTTACCCAAAGAGTATCACTTAATCCATTTACAATTAATTAATCTATTTATTTTATATTACATTTTCATGGATGTATTATCATTTATCTGTGTATTATTTTACCTTAACATTTACAAGTATATTAATATAAATAAAATGTAAGCTCCACACATAATAGTCTGTGAAACAGGAAGGGTCTTTAGGAAGAATTAATTCACACACTTAATCCTATGTGTACAACCACAGGCTTCAGCAGGAAGAACTGATGTGACATCCTTGTATGGAAAATACTGCCTTTCAGACATGTACTTGAAACTCATGTTGGAGTACATCCTGGAAAGCAGAGGACATCATCTGTATCCATGCAGCACCTCTGAGTGGGAAATAGCTTTCTCCTTGATGCATCTAGTTTATGGGAATGAGAGTCCCTGTTCCTGAATGTGAGGGTCCATTTTCACTTCCTGGATTCAGCCCAGGAGTGAAGATGCCCTTCCAGAACATGAGCACCACCTGGGAGATAAGTGGCTCCTTTCCATTATATTTTCTGAATTCCAGATTCCTCAGAAGAGTTTGAGTTTATGCTTCTAACAGCTTATAAAAATAGTAGACCACACCCACGTGTGATTATTTGAATTTTATTTCAGTGTGACTGTCACAGATGTCTCCAAGAGAACTGATATCAGAATGGCCAATGACAGCTATTTCCATCCATGTTGTGTGGTAGGATTCCTGTATTTCTTACATTCTAAATTTAAATTTGCCATCTATATTACTGTTTATTATTTCCACAGATGTTCATTCTAGGTATTACCTTTATTTGTTACAGGAATAGGGAGATTGGCATTTTTGTTCTATTTCTTCTCATTTTTATTCTTTTTATATAACATTGGCATTCATTCCAATCCTATGATATTGTAGTCAAGATAGAACATACTCTTGTGGCCACCAAAATGAGGAATGCAAATATCAAGTCATGAATGAGACCAAAGTCAACTCTTAAATATACCACTGAATCTTGACCTTGTATCACTGCCAGCCTTCCCCTTGGAGATGGTCCACTGTTTATACTTCCACCAAAACCTGGGCTTAGACATAGTGTAAGGTCCAAGCTGGCCTGGCATTACAAATTCATCTAAAACTGTACTCTCAGGGAAACAGTCATAATTTCAAAAAACATTTTCAAAAGAGCACAAAGGTACAATGACTAACATCCGCAACATCAGCTAGTTTTGTTGAATGGTGTTCATCCAATCCAAAACACCAGATTTCTTAGATCAAATACTGACAGAATGAAGCATGATCCTGCAACCAGGAAGATATGTGATATTGACAAACTGCAGTCTTCAGCAGATAGCCTTGTCTGCCACCCGTCTCAAAAATCTATTTTCTGCAGGTTCTACAACAATGTCCAACACAACTGCTTTTAATATTCATATTACAACAAGTGCCATCAGCATTCAGAGCATTTTTACCAAAGTTTTCTTTGCACTGCATAGTGCAGACAGCACAATTTCCTCTATACAGGTTCCCCTCCTCACTGCATTGGGTTGCATTTTGCATCTAAAAATCCACAGTGCAGTGCTCTGGATATCATACATTTACAATAGGCCCATAGAAAGTCCCAGCCAGGGAGTGCATACAGTTTGTACATCTTCCTGTATTGGAAGAGCTCCCAGACAGCAGTAGTCATAGTGCAACAACAAAATCATGTTGCTCAAATCCCCTGTTTAACATTTCCATTTTCCTACATTAGTAGGCTTGATTTGTGACTACACATTACACATAGATAAATAAGAGTTGGATGCATCTATCATCAATGAGTAACTATTTATACTCATACACAAATGGTCCTTTTCTGGAGAGTACAACTAGGCATATCAAAATATAGAAAAAACAATTTTCCAACTCAAAGCACTGTAATCATAGATAATAATGATATCTGCCTAAATGGCCAATCATCATGGATTGCATAGACTATAGGATTCTGTATGAAAGTTAAATTCATGAGATCTATCATTAATTACTTTAAGTCTGCATGAGCTAAATGTTATTTGCACTCTGCCTGTGTGAAACCAATAATATAAAGTTCTTGTCACCAAATAACTGCTTATAGAGTGAATCCTTCTGAATATATTCAATCAAGCCATTAAGATAGTACTTTATATCAAGACCTTGAAACACTTAGTCATCTATACTAGCCAGAGTAGTATAAATTTGATACAACTTATATTATTATTATTTAACTGACACACCAAATTAGAACTTTCAGGAAAAATGTGCATAAGAGATTCATGGGAGACAAAGAACTTAGTGAAGGTCCTTGGAGCTGCTCTAATGTTTGCTGCAGACAAAAAGGGGTCCCTATCCTCTATGTGCCCTGATCTCTATGGAGGCCCTATTATGTTGGTGTCTGACACTATCTCAGAACTGACATGATGAAAAATCCAGGAATACTTGAGGAGTTTTATTTCACAGTCAAGGTCATCCGACTTCATACATTTGATACTCCCAAAGCACATGTCAATGGTGAACACAGAATGAGAAATCTCCTCCATGTAGCCAAGGTAATAACAGTCTCAAGGGATGTATGTGTGGTCAAACTGCAATCCTTCATCGTCATTTGGGGATGTCGATGATAGATGTCTGGGTCAAAGCAGTTTCTTGAGCCACATGTGGATGAAGTGTCTCTGGTCTCCAAATCCAGGCTGTAGATGACCCAGCCTAGTATCTGAACACCTTTGCCTTGGTGCATGTTTCCTGGGAATCACAGCCTCAGAAGAGGCTTAGCACCATGAGTAATGGACTTGATAAAACTGGAGTGGACCCAGGAGTGTGCACATCTCAAGCATCAAGAGGGTCTTCTGAGGGTGCCCTGGTGTTCTGCAAGCCTCATTCTCAAAAGAGAACACATACCTGTCCAAAGGACATGGATAAATGGAGAGCCCCATTGGAGCCATCTGCTGTGGTCATATATCCCCTACAGATATACTGACAGAGAACAAAGTGTGGCCCCCAGGCTCTGGACATCCTAGCCAGGATAGATCACCTGGTCACCTGAGGGGATGAGGTCACAGCTACTGGGTGGGGTTGTGGGTGCACCTGGAGAAGAATTCACTGGGTTGAGGTAAGGTAGTTGAGAGAATCAGGTCTCTGAGTGCCAAACTTGCAGGAAATGGGAGAGGGTAGCACACCCCTGACACTTTTTCCACATTAGGGCCAGAGGAAGAATATGTGGAAAAGAGACAGATGTGTCCATCTGGAAGCACTTGGGATAGACCACATACTGACTCACAAACTTTTATGGACTTGATTAAGTTTGCCTCTAATCTCTGGGAGAGAATTTGGCGTTGAATATCAGGTGACACTGCATATACACAGAGGTGAATGCATGGCTTTGCAGCACAAGGTTTGATGCATGACCAGCTGCTATAACATTTCTGCAAGCAGGATTCTCAAAGGCTGTTACTGTGGTCAGTATAGGCTATGTTGATGTTTCTAAATCCTTCTCCAGTAGTCTTCTATGCAGTAGATCCCCATGCCGGAATTAAGGCCAACACAGAAGTTTCCTTGTATTGATTTTATCACCACATTTTTAGCAGTTTCATAGGCAGGTTAATATTACATGCAAGGAGTGGACCAGAGAATATATTCTATAATGAAATGAAGCAAGCAATGGTATGGAGATACCATTCTAATAAGAATGTTCATTAAAAATTTTTCACAAATAATTATATAAACATTTTTGCATATTGTATTTCAAATTAGGTGGGTTCTGGAGGATAGTAAATAGAATGCTGTTTAAGTTGGGAAATTGTAATAGTTTCTGGGACATTGCAATTCCTCAGGAGAAATCATGATTCCCTAAAGCTATGAGACTGGAAAAGAGAATAAATTTTACCTTAGCAATACCTATGAGTTGTGAGATTGACCAGTGAGACATAGAGGAAGAGCAGCTGAACATCTGAGTCCATTTCCCTAGGTTTACTGATGAGGTGGTCTTCGGGGCTTTCGCTGTGATGATAGATAATGAGGAGAAAACAAAGAAACTGAGGCAATGAAGATATGTGTTTTAAAAATTATGATCTCTGTTTCTGGAATATCTGGTTATGTGCTTTGTATGTAATTGGGATTGTACTGCTGAACTAGAGGCATAAATGGTGTAGACACGAGTGTTAAGTTGTTTTGATTTCATCACAGCAATCAGGTAGAGGCCATAAAATGTAGAAAACAATAAATGTTGTACTGAAAATATACATCTATTTATTTTTGGTAAATTCAATGCTGGGGGAAAGAAAAAACAATGAAAATTAAGTGAATTAACCAAATTAAATTTACATTCACTCATGACACAGTCCAATGTGGGAGAGCACATCAGTCTCTCCGGGCAACTACAGTCTAGGCCTGCCTGACTTGGATTGTTACATACAGCTGGGACTCTGTCCCTACCCCTGGCAAAGGAGAAAGTTGAGAGAAGCTTCAATCAGTTCCTGGGGCAGTGAGGACAGCTCTAACCTCTACAACTTACAGCACCAACTACATCATTGGCTCCTACAATACAACCAGCAAGGGAGGAAGGGCAAGAAAGCCCTAAACTAAAGAAAGAAACTGCACCCAGAATAAATACATCTAGTAAGCCAGACGCCAAGACACCAACAAAAAAATTACAATCCACACTAAGAAACAGGAAGATAGGGAGCAAGGCCAAATGAGAATATCCTATATTTTTATGTAACATTTACATAATCTAGGTATCTTTTTAAATATATATATATAAATGGAGTTGAGGCAACTAATCATTTGTGTTCAAACAAAACTCCTTAATAAATTCAATGAGATGGCTAAAGAGATTAAGCCTAATAAGAAGACATTGGATGAGTTCAAAGAATAATTTGAAAGCATAAATAGAAAAATAGCAGATCTTATGGGAATGAAAGTTGCAATAAATGAAAGTAAAAAATGCACTGGAGTCATACAATAGCAGATTTGAGGAGGCAGAAGAAAGGATTGGTGAGCTTGAAGAAATGACCTCTAAATGCAAACATACAAAAGAACAGATGAAGAAAATAATGGAAAATATTGAAAAAGTTTCAAGGATCTAAATGACAGCAAGAGATGTGCAAATATACATGTCATATGTGTTCCAGAAGGAGAAGAGAAGGGAAGAGGGACAGAAGGAATATTTGAAGAAATAATGGTAGAAAATTTCACAACCCTATTGAAGGACATAAATATCCATAGTCAAGAAGTACAATGTACTCCCATCCAAAAAAATCTGACTAGCCCAACTCCAAGACAGATACAATCAGATTGTCAAATGCCAAAGACAAAGTGATAATTCTGAGAGCAGCAAAAGAAAAGAAATGCATAATATATAAGAGATAACCAATAAGATTAAGTGCCAATTTCTCATCAGAAACCATGAAATCAAGACAGTGGTATGATATATTTAAGAAACTGCAAGAGAAAAACTTCCAGCCAAGAATCTTATATCCAGCAAGATTGTCTTTTAGAAATGAGAGTGAGTTTAAAATATTCACAGATAAACAGGAACAGAGGGCGTTTGTAACAAAAAGACCATATTTGCAGGAAATACTAAAGTGTGTGCTATAGTCTGAAAAGAAAAGACAGGAAAGAGAGGCCTGGAAGAGAGTCTAGAAATGAAGATTATATCAGTAAAAGTAACTAAATTCTCAAAAGAATAGTGAAAATAAAATATGACAGATAAAACCCAAAGGT
Source organism: Tolypeutes matacus (assembly GCA_026826555.1). Classification (NCBI taxonomy): domain Eukaryota; kingdom Metazoa; phylum Chordata; class Mammalia; order Cingulata; family Chlamyphoridae; genus Tolypeutes; species Tolypeutes matacus. Next base: position 475,583 of record JAKSZT010038955.1, on the reverse strand, counting down.
CAAAATTGGTGAAATAAGAACTGCCTTTACAGTAATAACATTGAATATTAATGGAATAAACTCTCCAATAAAAAGATGACACAGATAGGCAGAATGGATAAGAAAATATGAGCCCCCTATACACTGTCTGCAAGAGACTCACCTTAGTCCCAAGGATACCAAGAGATTGACAATGAAAGGCTGGAAACCGATATTCCATGCATGCAGTATCCAAAAACAAACAAACAATGAAAAAATTCAAGTAGCTATACATATATTAGATGAAATGGACTTTAGAAGGCACTAGTAATGTATAATATGAGGAGGAAGTCAGGAGAAAAAGATTCCCTTTACAAAAGCAGCTAAAAGAATCAAATATTTAGGAACAAAATTAAGCAACTATGTAAAGCACTTGTATTTAGAAATCTAAAACTCATTTTTAGAAATAAATTTTTAAAAGTCCTAAATAATTGGAAGAACATTCCATGCTTATGGATTAGAAGACTGAATATCATGAAGATGTCAAATCTACCCAAATTGATATACAGATGCAATGCAATCCCGATAAAAATTCAAACAGCATTTTAAAAATAAATGGAAAATACAATTATCAAATTTATTTTGAAGGGTAAGGGGATTTGAATAGCCAGAAATATCTTAAAAAGGAAGAGCAAAGTTGAAGGACTCACACATCTGGACTTTAAATCATATTATCTAGATACACTGGTAAAAACGGCATGTTACTGGCATAAAGACAGAGATATAGAGCAATGGAACTGAAATGATGGTTCAAAAATAGACCATCACATCTATGATCAAGTGATTTTTGTCAAGCCTGTCAAACCCACCCAGCTCAGGCAGAACAGTCCACTCAAAAAATGGTCCCGAGAGAACTGGATATCCACAGCCAAAAGAAGGAAAGAGGACCCCTATCTCACACCTTATACAAAAATTAACTCAAAATGGATCAACAACCTAAATATAAATGCAAGGACCATAAAGCTTCCAGAAGAAAATGTAGGAAAATATCTTCAAGACCTGGTGTTAGGTGGTGGATTCTTAAAGGAGATAAGAGGAGGACTGAGATGGACTACTGATGTTTAATGTATGTAGAAGTTTTAATTAACTTTATTGTAAATGTGTGGAAATGTATAGAGTGGATGGTAATACATTATAGTGAGTAGCAGTTGGTTTATAAATGGGAATGTGGTTGAAAAGTGTAGACTAGGGATGTAAATGCCAATTGAAAGAAAGCTAGAGAATAATCTAGGGCCTAAATAACACAGCAAACCCAGAGGTGGATGAGAATTGTGCCTGATGGTACAGAGGCAAGAGTGTCCTTTGTTAACTAGAGCAGATGTACATCACTATTGCAGGGTGGTTGGATTGTGGAGAAGCATGGGAAAAATACAACTGGAGTCACCTATGGACTGTGGTTAACAGTAATAATGTAATATTCTTGCATCTATGCCAAGGATGTACTGTGTTGATAATAGAGTATGGAAAAAGTGTGGCAATGTATGCTATGGACCTGTTAATAGTCTGATGATATTATCTCATAATCTGTAACATATGTTCCACCACAGTGTGGTGTGTTGATAGAGGGGAATTGAATGGGAATTCTGCACTTGTGCATGATTGTTTAGTAAGGTTACAACTTCTGTCATAAAAAAATATTTAAAAATAATAATAGGGTGGTTTTGGAGGAAATACAGCAAATATAAGATAAAGACTATAGTTATTAGTAAGGTATTGACTATATTCTTTCATAATTTGTAAAATATATCTTAAAACAATGCAAGGTGAAGTTGGTGGGTTGATGTGTGAGACCCCTGTATGTTATACATATTTGCTTTGTAATTTCAAAACTTCTACTCTACACTTATTGTTTATGTATGTTCATGTATAAATGATATAAAAATAATAATAGGGTAGGTTGGGGGATAAACACACCAAATATAAGATACTTTGGTTAATAGTAATATTTCAAGGATGCTCTATCATCATTAATTAAAAATGTTTCACAACTGTTCACGGTATTGGTGATAGGGTAAGGTATGAGAGCTCTGTATGATATTCTGCATGTTTGTTTTGTAAGTTCACAACTATTACTATACACTTACAGTTTATGTATATTTATATATGAGTGATATACTTCAATTAATTTTTAAACAATTTTTAAAAATCTAAGGATTTGTACTCTGTTGCAGTTTGCTGCTATTGATCAGCTAATTTAGATCCCTGAGGTAATGCTGTTCATTGTATCAACTCCACTCAAGCAAACGTGGCAGAGGATTTAAAGGGTACATCTGTCTTTTTTATCTATCATTTTTCTTCTTTCCATTCCAAGTTTGGTAGCAAAACCAATATGACAAGCCACAAACTGGCAGCTCTAGCCCTTATCAAGAAACTAAAATGATTTGATTTCCATAGTAAAAACATAATATAAAGAATACAGAGGTCTCAACAATAACAACAAATAAATTAACACAAAAAGAAACAAGAAAATATGACACATCCACAGGAATATAAAATAATTTGACAATATATCTCTGAGAAACCCAATATATTATGACTATTAATCAAACATGTTAAATCAACTTAAATATCTTCAATGAACTAAAGGGATCCATAGAGAAAGAAATAGAGGAAACTGGGAAAATATATTCTGAATGACATAAAGAAATAGGGATGTACAAGTAATAATTTTAATTTCCTTCAAAAATGAAGGAGAAATTATGACAATACCAGACAAACAAAAGCTGAAGAATTTCATTATCATAAGACCTGCCCTATAATAAATGCCAAAGGTGGTCCATAAAGCTAAAATAAAAGGATACTGAAAGGTAATATGAAAGCATAAGAAGAAATAAAAACATTGGTAAAGATATCTATATAGGTAAATATAAAACCTGTTGTATTTTACTTTGGATTTTTTAAATGCTTTCCTCCCCACATGACATAAAAGACAAATATGTAAAACATGAATTAAAATCTATGTTAAAGGGCAGGCCAGTTACAGCAGGCATATATTATGTTCTGGGTGTGTTGGTTATGCCTGGCAGGGCTCACACAGCTGCCCTGTGCCCCACATGGCCCTGGGAGCCAACACATGGAGACCAGCCAAACTATTCATGCTACTGAAGGGCAGGACATGTTGCCCTTGAGGCTGGAGCTTACCATGGCCACACTGTGGCAGGCAAGGTGTTGGTGTGAGCCACAATGGCACAGCAGCAGTACTTCCTGGTGTCTCTGGCAAGAGCCAATGAAGCCATTTGGATTGTTTGCCACCCATTTGCCACCACCATCAGCCTGGGTTCTTGCACTGACATCTTTTTTTTTTAATTTTACATTTTATGTGATTTTAATTTAAATTTAAAAATTTATACATGAATCAGTCATTGCAAACATTTTAAGTGTGTCTGAAACAACTTGGATATATGAATCTGCTTTTTCAACTGCAAATTTTATGAACTCTAAATACAATTCAAGGAGAGATTTGAAGATGGCATCAGTTTAGGAGGGCACCGGCTTTCTCACTCTCTGAAGATGGCTGATTGGGGAAAGGGACCTGCCCAGTGGTCTGTGCTGTGGGTGCACAGAATGAGAACCTTTGAGGACATCTATCTGGAGGGAACTCAACATTGTTCAGGAGAGATTCATGAGTTTTAACCCTGCCTATGTAGATGAACACAAATGTCTGAGCCCCACCCTCAGGGAAAAAGGCTGGTTTGAGCCGTGATTCCTGCTGACAACTGGTGAGAGGGAGCATTCACCAAGAGTGGAAGGGTTGTGACAAAAGGTGGAGAGGGGTTTCAATCTGTGGATTTGGTTGCCTGGATCCCCTCATAGCTTTGGGTAACAGATAAGCCAGTTTGAAGCAGCACCAGTCTGAGGGGAGAGGCGAATCTACTGAGGAAGCCTGATTTACCCCAGCAGCCCAGTGACACTGAGGCTTAGCTCCAGAGGGGGCAGAGTCAGCCATTTTTATCATTCCGAACTGACAAGCATCAGAGCTTCAGCTCCCCTGGGGAGGCCAGGAAGTGGGAAGTGCTAGATTAGGGTCCACAAGCCTAGTTAGGGTCCCCTCGGTGAAGGAGGTGGTCTAGAAGAGGACTTCCTTTGGGTCCCTTATTTTGCCAGAAGAAATACAGTCACTTTAAAAAATAAATGAAATTTTCTTTTTAATTTAGTTTAATAGCTAAAATCTGCCACAAAATCTGCAGATAGAACCTTGCAGGCAATTGATTAATGAATACAAGCAGGTTGAGATATTACACAAGGCCAAGAAGGAACAATGTTCTTCCTTAGCTTTGTTTGACTGCTTGCTTGTGTGGTTATTTGGTTTTTCTTTGTTTATTTGTTTTCTCTTGCTTTTCTTTCCTCTTTCTTACCCCCCCCTTCTTTTTCCTTTCTTTAAAAAAAAAATTAGGTGCTGCTAGTCTTTGCTGTGCTTCTACTTTGGTGATTTCCCATTCTCTGTCTATATTGATTTTGTCCCCCAAGCTATCACTTTTCCTTCCATCATGTTTCTGCCTTCTGCTTTCTGTTGTGGTTCTTACATTACCACATTTTATATTACTCCACAACTCAAGGGTGTCAGATACTCTTGTATCTATTCTGTTTTCTTCTTTTTAATTAATAATAACTTTTTCCTTTCAGCCTTTTCTTTACTCTTTCTCTCCCTCCTTATCATTATAGCATTCTAAATCATTATATATATAGTCCTCTATTTGGTTTCCCAGTCTATTGTAGGTACTCCACTTTTTTCCCTATTACCCTACATTGCCTACATGAGTTAAGTATTCACTTCACTAAGTCTTATATGGCCTCTATTATAACTTTTATCAATATTACTATTACCCTTCTTCCTTTTTCACATCTTTCGATTCCTCTGGCCCTAATTTTTTACCTTCAAGGGAATATAGAAAGAATCAAGGAAATAAAATAAGAAGAAAAAGTGTCAAAGGGAAAAATAACACACACACACAGACTTCCAGCTACATAAAACTCTAGAGCAGAGAGTGAAGCTAATCAACTGAATAAACCCATCAAGATAAAATTAAGACTAGAGGGCAAGAAAAAATTACAAAACACACTGAGAAACAGGAAGACATGGACCAGTCCAATGAACAAACTAAAAACCAGGAAAAGATGCAGAACATTGAACAATTAATAAAAGCACTCCAAACAAATATCATGGACCAATTAATGAAGTGAAGAAAGAGATTAAGGATATTAAGAAGACACTGGTAGAACATTCTGAAGAAATTGTTAACGTAAATAAAAAGATAACAGATATGAAGGTGATCTTTGGCAAAATCCAAAAATGAAAAAGATGCTGGATTCACATAACAGCATATTTGAACAGGCAGAAGAAAGAATTAGTGATGTGGAAGACAATACATCTGAAATCAAACAAATAGTAGAACAGACAAAAAGATATAAAAAAATCCAGCAGGGACTCAGGGATTTAAACGACAACACAAAATGCATAAACATACGCATTAGGGTATCCCAGAAAGAGAAGAGAAGGGAAAGGGAACAGAAGGAGTGTTGAAGGAAATAATAGCTGAAAACTTCCCAACCCTAATGAGAGAGATGGATGTGCAGATCCAGGAAGCACAGGGCACCCCAAATAGTATAAATCCCAACAGGTCAACTCCAAGACATATACTTGTCAAAATGTCCAATGCTCAAGATAAAGAGAAAAATACTCAAGGCAGCAAGAGAAAAGAGAACCATCACATACAGGAGAAGCACAATAAGATTAAGTGCTGAATTCTCTTCTGAAACCATGGAGGCAAGAAGAGAGTGGTATGACATAGTCAAAGTTTTAAAAGAAAAACACTTCCAGCCATGATTTCTCTATCCAGCAAAACTGGCATTCAAAAATAATGGAGATTTCAAAATATTCACATATAAACAGAAATTAAAAGAGTATGCCAATAAGAAACCTGCACTTCAAGAAATACTAAAGGAAGTTCTACAAGTTGAAAGGAAAAAACAAGGGAGAGAGAGTTGGAGGAGAGTTTAAAAATAACAAAAATCAAAAACAGAAGCAAAACAACATATGACATACATTAACACAAAGAAAATATAGCTGAAGTAAGAAATTTGTTGCGAATAATAACCCTGAATGTTAATGTATTACGTTCACCAGTGAAGAGATGCAGATTGGCAGAATGGATAAGGAAATATGATCCATCTATATGCTGCCTGCAAGAAACCCCCCTTTGACCCAGGGATTGAAGAAGGCAGAAAGTGAATGGCTGGAAAACAATTTTACAAGCTAACAATAGCCAACAAAGGGCAGAGGTGGCTGTCCTAATATCACCCAAAATAGACTTTAAATGCAAAACTATTGTAAGAGACAAAGATGGACACTATATATT